>JAQFYB010004406.1:0-16366 GCA_034694085.1 Pogonognathellus longicornis
ACATATCGTATTTAGTCGATAGAGTTTGAATTTAGTCGATACATATCGTATTTAGTCGATAGAGTTTGAATTTAGTCGATACATATCGTATTTAGTCGATAGAGTTTGAATTTAGTCGATACATATCGTATTTAGTCGATAGAGTTTGAATTTAGTCGATACATATCGTATTTAGTCGATAGAGTTTGAATTTAGTCGATACAGTTTGAATTTACTCAATACTCCGGTTAGGTGGAGAGTTATACTTCGTGGGTGGTCAGTCCTGATAATTCAAGACTGAGCACCGGGGTGTTCAAAAAGGGTGCTCTGTCTTGATTGAGGTCATATATGTTACCTCTGGGAGTTACTATATTCCTTACATTGCGCTAAAACTGGTTTTACAGATTTCGAACAGAAAATGAAAAATAAAATGTAAACTTAAATAAATCAGGTCCAAAGCTAAATAGGTGGAAGTATATTACATTGCAAAAGAAATCAATGGTTTTGTATGTAATGAATTCAAGTGCAGCTATATACTAGTGTATAAATATACTTATAGGTATAATATTATGTAAAGACATTTGTGCCTAAATTGTATGCCCCACTCACAATTTAAGATACGCCGGCATGAAATACATAACGGATTTATTATATAAGATGTTTATACCACATAATAGCATACCTATATAGTTGTGGGGCCTGTTTGGTTAAATTTAAAAGCTACAAATCTTAATACTTGATCATCACATTTTTATTTTCAGAATACCTTCACACTTTTCAAATGTTAAAAAAGTCAAGATTTTAATGTTGACAGAATTCAAAACGCTTGTGTTCTTCATTTGTAATCGATAGTACTGTCAAGTCAAACTTGACATTGAAGCTACCAATGCTGTAAAACGATTTAAATTCAACTCAGCCTTATGCCAACTTATGCTTTATGTATTTAAATATTCATTCCTATAGCTTGAATCAGTATTAAAATATAAAACTGCGACTCATAGAAATTAGTCTTAGACATTGGGGGAATATAGCAGAGTAATATTGACAGTCTACATCGTAACCTAGTGGACTGTAACATAACATTATTAAAATATTAGGGCTTTGCATATTTTATGCTTACATTTACATGGGTAGGAATCCAACTGTGTGTTGTTCCCTATGGTTGGTTGCTATGAAAAGGCAAACTTGTTGAAATCGAACGAATACAACTATAAAAAATAGTATAACTTTTAAAAGTAGGCAGTTAAAACTGTGATTTCCCACTTTAGCAATCTGAAGTGTTAGATACTTAACTTCGCATATTTGTTTCTTGCCTACTTTTAAGAGTTATACTAGAGACTAATAAAATTAATTCAACATACGCATCAGTCTTTTCCGTTTGAAGCAATAAACGAAAGTACGTCTCAATTGTTTCTGGCAATGTCTGTTATTAAAAGTTTGAATCTTCTTGCTATTTCATTTATAGTTCAGCCCAATACATTTTTATTTGCTGCTGCCTTTAAAACGAACCTGGAATATTTTAGAAATTGTGATTTTCATTTAACAGCGGAATTTACATCGGATACCAATACTGTAGAACGATTTTTGCACATGAACCAACACTACCAGACTTGGAAAGTTCAAACTTTCACCCATGCGTCAAAAACATTTAAAAAGAGAGAAAAGGACAGAAAAATGATTGGCAAAGAATTATGTGAGTTAAAAATTATCTTCAATCCATTACGTATGGGCTATCTATACAATGTGATGTTTGACTACAGGAGTCACAGGGAGGACAGTTATGTCATCATAGTAAATGAAATGACATTGAAAAATGCATATATTTCTGATACAATTAAGCCATTCGATGCAAGAATTGTTTACTCATTGCTAGATGCCACTACTGGAGATTCAAAGTTGTACGTGAGGCCTCGTTTTGGAGAAACCCTCATACCGGTCATTGGGGACGATGTGAATCCATCTCATTGGGAATCAGTCTGCAATCGCAAAATACGTCAAAATACAATATTGAAACACTATGTAAACCTAGGGAACACGCAAATGTTCACTGCAAGTTGCACTTCTTCACTTTATCAGAACATTCGGCTCCGTGTTGGTAAATGCGACCACAACCAAATTCAAATGCTACTTATTTTACAAAATTACAATTTCACACCGGTCATGCGCCCCAATTTTAAATATATTGGCAATACTATAGACACAAACATGGTTTTGCAAATCGCATGGCAAAGAAAAGGAATACAATTGCAACTTATCGAAACACATACAAAAGATTTTATGTATTGCAAAGATGGGAAAGTAACTTCTTTTGGGTTTCTGACGTGGTTGGAGAATGGTTATGACAAAACCTCCTGGATTTTCATTTGCATTTCTTATTTGACTGTCACGATGTACGCATATCTGTACATCTTCAAAGTCAGAAAGGTTAAACTGAGTCGCCATTGTTTCTCTTGGTTGACTGGGATTTCTCTTCTTTTGCGTCAAGATCACACTCCTATCTCAAAGAAACTCCTTCTGCTTCTTTCTTTCTTTGGGTGGCTTCTCTCCATTGTATACGAATGCTTTGTCGTAAGTGAATACAACTCGCCTTCTCAGAAACCGCCGTACGAAAACGTTTCTCAACTTTTTCATGCAGGTTACAAATTTGGTTACTATGCTAACTCTAATATACATTATAGCACAGCTTTCACGTTTCTGAAGCAACAGTATCTGACAAGCAATGATTCAGATCATCTCTCGTCTTGGCCACCAAACTTTTTTAAAATGAATCGTATTCAGTACATGGGAAGAAATAACATGTTTACTTTTATATCTTCTAAGGATTTTAAGAGAGCTCCCTTATTAAAAGTGAAATGTAAAATTTTATCTAAGCCCTTTGCCACTGCTTATATTGGCAACGTTTTCTGTTTTCGTTATCAAACTATCCTGCACAAGTCATCATCACGGCTTATGGCTTTTGGTATATATCAGTTTTTGTTCTCGCATTCTTATTCTTCGATTGAATATGAAGATATGGAGAAATTATTATACTTGGACAGTCAGCTAAAAGTAATGAAAATCAGTACAATCATTTACACTATATTTGTAATACTCGTTGTACTTTTGTTGTTAGGTTTTTTTGTTTTTATATTAGAGTTGTGTGTCTTTTACAGGTATATCATAGCTCCCAAAGCAAAACCACTTTTTTATTCGATTGTAATGCAAACATTAAAACCTTTGTACTTTACAAAATATCTTTTCTGTAAACTTTTCTCCAAGTTACGTAAACCTAAAGTTTCGAATGAAGTATGTGACTTTAGTCAGGAGTACTAAATTTCATTCATCACTAACTTAAAACATACGATATTGCATTTGAATCTGGGCTTGATGTCTGGAGTAAGTTCTATTAGTGCAATAATATGACTTTTATTAAATGAAATTCTAATTTTGGTTCACCGAGCGATACTTTTGACCTGCTAGATAATGGGACGGGTTAAATTTAACTGTTCTTGATATGATACATTCAATTACACAATAAATGCTGTTTGTTCAATAATATACATATAGATAATCAATTAATAGACGCATTCTTGGTGATGCAATTTCTCCACTAATTGGTCATGATATTTAAGGAATAAAAAATATCTTTCAAACTTATGGTGTAAATGTTTTAGTTTTGTAAAATACATTTATGCTTAAGGTGCTTGAAAAATATAATGATTAAGAAAGAATATGCATTCAATATATTATCACGTGTATTTACAACCTGTTTTGTAATAGTTTTATTATTATAGATGTGTATTTTAAACTCACTTATTCACAGATATTTAACGATGTCACAAGCAAAGATCCACAGAACCTAATTTGTGGAGGAAGTGAAAGCAAAATTCCTGCTTTTTCCTTTGATTTTATGTCAATACAACGATACGTTATAATCTACTATTAGTATTTCTTTATTTGATCTGATAATGAATTGAGTGTATGTAATATAATTTGATACTACAAAGCTCAGTTAAATAGTATGGAATTAAGAATACAATCTCCCAGTTATACAGAAATTGATTTGTTATTTTCCATAATGTGGACATAAAAGATTTCCAGAATACAAACAAAGTATTTTGATAAGCAATTGTATACATTGAATCACTATTGGCATTGGCAATTCTTATGCATGCATATAAACAATATTATAATCAACAATTATCCATTAACACGCTTTTTGCAATGAGAAGGCAGAATGCTGCTTTATGGAGAAGAGAACTTGCAACATATATTTATATATTTTCTATTAATATGAGACTATTATTTATTAATGTGCAAATTTTGGATTAATATTTATTATGGTCAAAAGTTTGTATGATTTTTTATTAATTTGCAAATTTTAACGCGGTCCCATATCATCTTGGATAAAAACACTTAGTATTTGTAGACATATGCATGTATAAAGGAGAGTTGACGTATTCTATTTTTCTTTCTATGGGATTTTCTGTTTTGCCGAATTCCACTCTAAGGAGTTTAAGCATGTCAGACTGCCAGAAGTCGTGCCAATATACACAGTTATATCAAATCCAAATTGTAACGCCAATTCCAGTTTGGCTTTAGAAGAATAAGACTAGGAACATTAAGAAGTCAATTGTCATTCAAACTCTACACGCAAACATTATTCTTCGACGAAATGAGAAAGAATGGTACCTATAGTTTTCCCGGGGCTATAATGTCGCGTATCTACGATTCAAACTTTTCGTGATTAATAATTAATGGTTGCTTACAAAACAACTAGGTTATTGATTATCGAAAAATATTTTTTCTGTCCAAGCTTAGTGTAATACATTTCTAATACACTACTTAATATAATGTCGTATAAAATGAGTAATACAAGTTTTTACAGTTACATACACATGAATGTCAGTTGTACAACACCCGTCATTAAAATACTCTCTATGCAAACCAAGCAATAGTACAAATGAGACAATGAGACCATCATATCCAAGCCCAGCAGAGCCTTCTAATGCTGCAATAATATAATTTCAACTGAATAAAAACTAAACTTTAGAAATCGAACTTATCTGGTTTATTTATTATAAAAATTCATCGATCTTTAACTGAAATATATAGACCGTTGATTATATTACTTGTTTCATAATATTACCCAGAAAGTAAGAACATATTTTGTAAGATACATGACATAAGGTGTATAATAAATCAAAATATTTTTTTGTCCAATGGTGGTTGAAAGTGATGTCTAATATTAATATGAAAGTATGATGATAAAATTTAGTGTAAAAATATTTAGAATAGCAATTGATATATAAGAACTGTTTGATAATTGCAACTAAAAGAAAAGCTGACATTTATACTTTCAGGAAATTTGTTGTCGCGAAGAAGAGTGATTTACCAATTTAGGTGATAAGTTTAATTTCCTACATTACAATGTCATTTTTAGAATAATACTTCCTGTCCTAAACACTAAAGCGCATTCCTTTTTGCACTCTTATTCCAAATTGCTTAACAATAATTAGCGTCATGGGTAACTTATGTGTTGATTATGTCTTTTGTTATCCGGATTGGGGAATCTGATGTCTTTGCATGTGCATAAATTGAACCTAGAGTTAACTCTCATTCCGTTATTCAAGGATTCCGATATTACTATATATTTCATGTTTTGTGTTTGCAACCCCCCCCCCCCCCTCCTCAAACCAAATCCTGGCTACGCATATGCACAGACCAAACATACTAGTAGGTGAAGATAAATCGTCCTTGGCTCTCTAATGTTTAAGCAAAGTGGGAGGAAAAACCCATGTTATTTGCCTCTCATGCCAGGCTTTCACCCTCTGATTGGTTAGCTTGGTTCGAGACCTTGCTTATGCAAGTCCGTCAAGTTTTGATTAGTATGCTGGAAGTGGGAGTCAGCGGGTGGTCTACAATAGCTTAAACATTGGAGAGTGAGAAATAATCATTGTCTTGAAGTACGAAGTTACTGAGTACTTCAATACAAGACATACAAGAGAAAGACCCTTCAAATGCACAAATTGCGAAAGAGATTTCAAAACCAAACGTAATCTAAATCATCACATCCGAAGATTACATGACAACGAAAAAAACCACGTTTGTCAGCTATGCGATAAACGTTTTTATATTTGGAGAGAATTGTCAAACCACATAAGAATCCACACCGGGGAAAACCCTACCGCTGCAAGTACTAGCGTTCTAAGAATGCATAGGCGTATCCACATTAATGAGAAACAGTTCAAATGTTCTTTTTGTGAAAAGTGCTATACATCAAGTCAAAGTAGAGAAATACACATAACAACTCATACCGGTGAAAAGCCATACAAATGTTCTTTTTGTGAACAATATTTTAGACTTGCTTGTAGCAAAAGAGTACACGAAAGAATACACACTGGTAAACAGGGTTGCCAGATATACTTAAATCTTAAGTATTTTACTTAAATTTCACCCCATACTTAAAATACTTATAAGTATTTTTAAATACATTAATCATACTTAAAAATGCTTAAACATGATAATTTACACAAATCATAGAACTTACAAAACTGCCAGATGTATCTATTAGTAAGAGTTTAAAAGAAATGAAAACAAATACTACAGCAACCGTATCTATAGGTATTCTAAGTACATAGTCGTACTAACAACCACGAATTGAAACGTCGTTCAGTTTTATATTTCAACTTTGTTGAATTGCAAAGGCATAATATTCCGAGTCCTTTTTCAATTTTATTTCAGTAGAGAACGAATAGTCAAGCTAATAAAACAATACAACGAATGCATCCTTAAATGTGCTGTCGGTGCATTTAAAAAAACATCGAAATGAAGAATATAAACCGAAAAAAGACGACGCATACTTCAAAAGTTAATTAAAATCTAAGTAAACTTTCAAGGCATGAGGAAGCAAGAGTCGGGAACAATTAAATAAATGTATTAAGAAAAAACATATTATGGAACCCTGTATGCAGAAGGGTGGTATCTACAGTTAGTTACATATTGTTCTTGCAAATGGCTATAATTTTAACCCATTAATAAATACGAACTTTTAAGTTTGTTACAAAGATACATGACAATATGATCATAACGAACAATTTTTGGGTAGTTTAAGTAAAAGGTCCAAAAGGAGATTAAAATTAGAAAATCAATCAATTAAAATCAAAGTACTAAAATCAGAAAATTTTCGAATTCCTCTCTTAAATTAGCCCATTTTGACTGAAATTTGCTAAACAAAATTCGCGCTTCGCGCAGAATAAGCACATAAATACTTTATGTTTTGAGTTTGTTCTCACCGAAAATAAATCCTGACTACGCCCTGCCCCACTCAGTGCTCGGCAGAAGTTTTTGGCTTATTGTTAGTAGTTTAAAGGCCAATCAATACAATATGCTACAATGGTCTATTTTCTAAATAAAAAGAGCAAATAATTGATTGTTTTGCATTTTGGCCAGAATGTGATAGTAGGTGCGTAGATTTTATATACTTTTTTTATTTGCCCCCAAACATGTGACCTGAATAAGCTTCTGATTTGCACACATACATAAACTTGTTAACATCTGGCAACCCTGCTGGTAAAGAGCCATTCAAATGTTCACCTTGCAACAAAGCGTTTACTCAATCAAGATACAGAGATAATCATATTAAAAGATTTCACTCGAAAATGAAATCTCACCATTGTACCACATGCGATAAATGGTTCACTGCATCACAGTGCCGTAACTACGAGGAGGTAAGAGGAGGAAGCTCCTCCTGGCCGGGCCACTAAGTGGCCGGGCCAAGTCACCAACTCACACTAGATATTTTCACATTTTTAATAAAAACGTAGTGATAAAAAATTGACAATATTTTGACTCATTGAAAGCAGCCTCCAATCTTATTTGTAGTTGGTTTTAAAATTCGGCTCAACATGGTTGTAAGCAAATTTTAGAATTATTATTCCAAACCTTAAACTTTTGTATAGATGAATGATGAGTTCATCCATTATAAATTTAAAGGGGCCAGGAACTGTATAGATGGTGGGCATGCATATTTTATCAATCATCAGGGCCGTAACAAGCCTGTCCCGGCCGTGAGGAACAAAGAGCAGCTGTCGGTATTGAAGAACCCCTGCAGACTAAATACCGAAAACGCGTCTTTTATCGCGCGTAGCGCGAAAAATTTGAGCTATTTTAGGCAGATATCAAACTAAAATGCATAAAATTCGTTCATAGCGCTACAAATTTTGTCCTTTTTTGGTAAAACAACTTCTTTTTTTGGGATTTCGGTGTGTGAAATTGTTGCCTTTGACCTCCCTCTTAAGACAGCCTTGGTTCACTGCCACTATTATTGCAATTTCATAGCCCAGTCATCCTGGCGATCCCGGCCGTTTGCATCCCGGCCGTGAGGACGTTCCTCACCCCCCTCCCCATCGTTACGGCACTGTCAATCATAATTTATACAATTATTTCTATAATATTGAGTCACATGTAAACCGGTCATTTTTGAATTTCCTTTTCTGGAACATTCTTTTTCCTTTTCCAATTCTGCACGATTTTTGAAAAAACCTTTTTTCCTAACGACTCAAAAATGAATAAAGCTCAATCAAATTGATGTTCAACTATTCTGTTTTATTCAAATCCCCCAAAATACATTGCTCACTCTCTCACAATGGTGAACAAAATTTAACTAAACAGCAACAGCATTTTACATTGTTTACATCTTGTATACCAAGTATGGTTTACCCCGAAATATATATATCCTTTAACTAATTCTTGGGTTTTGAATTTGTTGTAATTTCAAGTTCTCATAATTTTCCAGGGTTTTTTGAATCTCCATGTTAAAAAATCTTTTTCATGACACATTTTAGGCTTAATATTTCTTAATTCTTTGATTTAAAGGGCCAAAGATGATTTATTTATTGTTATCTTATTTGGTCGTTTAATATGTTCAATTAAGTAGGTACTTTATATATTCCTTTATTTGCGGTTGGGCAAATGCTATACACGCTGAATACAAGTTGGCCGGGCCTGTTCAATTTCCTCCTAGCCGGGACATGGTTGTTACGGCCCTGCTGCATCACGACAATTAAATTCTCACATGAAAACACACATAATGTAAAAACTATCGTCTAGCACAATTCAATAGAATTCACCATTTAAAATGGCATAAATAAGTAGCTAAGTACTAGCAACATGAAAAGGTCACAAATTGATAAATGATAGAACAAGAAATTCAATTTGTAGTGCGTTCTATTCTAAGAATGCATATAGTTGTTTCAATATTAATGAGAAACCTTTCAAATGTTCCTTTTGTGAAAAGTCTTTTAGATCAGGTCAAAGTAGAGAAGAACACATAGCAACTCATACCAAGAAAAAGCCATACAAATGTTCTTTTTGTGATCAATATTTTAGATATGCTTCCAGCAGAAGAATACATGAAAGAGTACACACTGGTACAGTCAGTGCCGTATCTAGCGGCAGGGCACTAGGGCACGTGCCCTCCCCGAAATCTCAAAAATATAAGTTATTTAGGGCACAAAAGTGCCCTAAATCGCAAAAATTTTGGCACTACGCGCGAATTTTATACTTTTTAGGTTGACTTTGGCTCAATTTTGCTAAAAAATTTCGCGCTTCGCGAGAAAACACACATTTTTAATAAAATTTTTACCTTGGTGCCCTCCCCGAAACCAAATCCTGCATACAGCCTTGGGTACAGTCATACAAGTAATTAAATGTTCACTTTGCGACAAATAATTTACACGATCTGGATGCAGAGATGATCATATTAAAAGAATTTACTTGAAAGAGAAATCTCAACATGGAGCTTTATGCAATAAGTGGTTCACCCTATCACGAGAAATATATTCTCACATGAAAACACACAAAACATAAAAATATTTCATCAATAACATTAAAATATTATCACAAATTGATAAAATGATTGGAAGAAGTGCAAGTGATTGAAGTGCAATTTTTAGTGCAATGTAATTAACAATCATGTTTTTCCATTTGTGTCTCATCTGTAACAAATTGTATATATTTAAATTGAATTTAATTTGCTATACATATAAGTAATGTTGAATAATATTCTGTGTTTAATAGTAATTTTTATTTTAATAAAACTATTTTGTTTATTAATATCTTAGTATTTTATATTACCGCATCGTATGAGCTCAATAGAAACCATATTACATATTATCTAATTATATAGGGAGAACTGTGCATTTTCGTGAATTTAATTTAGTTATCAATCTTAAATATAACGCTTAAGAATGTTCGGATGTTTTTATTCATCTCATAAATAATAAAAAAGCCACGATTACCCGTCAGTTTTCAGCACTTCTATAATGGCTGAAATGAAATAAAATGGTTGCTCAAAGTTTTGTATTTAAATATTTCTTTAGCTTGTACGTTACAAATAATGAACGAGTGAATTCCTTTCTTTTACGCTTAAATGGTGCAACTTGTATTATTCCATTCATTCAAAGATATTGCTTGCTTGTTGTTGCAGTGGTTTGTAGAAATTAAAATATGGGTCATACAACAAGGCCGTATTTAAGATTATATTTTAGGAAGGGAAAAATATCAACAGGACAAACAATAGTGTCTGTTATCGCGTATCGCGCAAATATTTTCAGATATTTTAAGCCAAATTCAATCTAAAATACATCAAGTTCGCGCGTATTGCAAAATACTTCGATTTTTTCAAATTTACTGGTAACATAAACTTTTTTCCGATTTCAGAGGGGGCAATTGCTCTCTCAAAGTACCTTTATTGGACACAAAAGTTGTTGTAGAATAAAATGTTCAAATGAAATCGGAACATTCACGGTTTCACTGATTATGACTGACTGCGCTTCAGTTTGTTATGGTTTATTAAAATGCACCTTCAATTTACTTGTGCTTCCAGTAATATCTACTCATCCATAGTATATAGGTACTTCAAATCGTATTTAAGAGTAAGTATCATTATTAGTATTATTTATTAGGAAGCTATATTAAATGTTTATTGCTACGTGTGGTGTAGAACAGAGCAGTAATGTAAAGAACCAAATTGGTATTATGTAAATGAATTTTTTAAGTCATGACGTCATGAGGTATATATTTTTGTTTTATAAGTGTCTGCTGCATGCGCTGCAATAATAATCCCTCTTATCTTCCATCAAGTTCTAGACCTAGACAACGGAATGGGTTTACTCTACACTATACAGACTGCAAAGTACGCACAAGGCTGTGTAGCATCAATATTCTTACAGTTTTCAGAATTCGTATCAACAATGAATGGAATTGCTCTACCAACAAGTAAATGGGCTTCAGTCTCTTTTCCACTTCTTAACCGTTTGCATTCACTTCATTAAATATTCTTCAGCTTGTTTTGTTTCAAAACTTCTAGACTAGAGAAAAGTCTCATTTTTTATCAAAAAGTAATACAAGGAATAAATAAACCGCGTTATCATCATCGAAAACGCTATTCATTGAACTGATCCATAATTTATTTAGCTCTTATGTAAATTAATTGGAGAACATACTGAAAAGAGCGCATCTATGTGCACCAATAGGAAGGCCGACAAAGCTATAATTTTATAATTGTATGATCGTTTTAAATTGTTTGCGTACATCCAATCAATCAAATCCTAACAATCGACTTCAATTGCTTAGATAATTTACATTTGTTCGTTTTATGTAGCAAACAGTGACACATTTAGGCGGGCTTAGTGGGCTGAAGGCTGAAACCCCTCCCAAATTTTACATTAGAAAAAATCAGGTTGCTCCCAAAATCCTAAAAGAGTGTGTTTTTGCCTTACAAATGTAAAAAAAACAAAAAATATTTAATGCTACGCGCGATTTTGTCGTAATTCCAATTGATTTTGAACTAAATTTTCGAAACATTTATTTTTACATTTCTTCCCACTACGTGTGAATTTGAAGCATTTTAAACTAAATTTGGCAAATAATTTGCTAAATCTTTTCACGTTGCACGCGAAAAAATTTCATATTACTGTAAATAGTATATTACTAAAATTAATTACTGATTTATGTCATGCATCCATTATAATATTCCCAGCTAAAATTTGTTATAAAATGGAGATGGCTAAATAGTTATTCAATTTTTTATTTTCAAGAGTCCTCGCCTAAAAACGTGTATAATGGAGGTGAAAATGAATATTTCAAGCGATTGGAGAGATAATGCCTGTTCAGTGAAAGAGTTGCTAAATTACACTTTGACAAACGAGAAAGCTCAACAGGATGTGGTGATTGTAGCTGGAGGTGGATCAACTGAAACAAAGATCAAGGCCCACAGCTTCATGCTCTTTATTGGCTCACACGTCCTGGAGAACTTACTGGAACAAGCTAAAATAAATAACGAAGGAATGAAAGAGATAAAATTACCCGAGATCCATCCTGAAATCATGAAGTTTGTTTTAAAGGTATAAGCTTTTTCTCATGAATATTTCTATATGAATGGAGTCTTTCAAAAGCTGTTTGCAAAAAAGTAAAAAAAGTTTCAAAGGCGTAAAAGCAAAAGCATGATAAAATATATCCAGAATGATGACTCACATTTTGGGACGTCAATATTAAAAGCGTTTTATTATTTGACAAATACTTATAATACGACTTGGAACTAGAGAAAGAAGCAATCGACTTTATAATAAATATTTATTAAAAGTTTGTACGTGGACATACATTCTCACATTTTTCAATAAACAAGACCTTAAATTATTTGTATAATTCACATTTTTAAAATCTTCTTTATAAAACTTGCTTGTTTTTTATCAAAAAATATTTTAACCGGCTGTATTAAATCACAGCGTTCAAACAGTTTAAGTCACGAGTCCGAGCTCAGTTAATTAAAAAGTCAATCAATAAAATTAGGATTCTTGTATAAGTGCAAGTTTATGTTATAATTCTAAAAAATATGAACATTTAACAAGTACCTTGCTTACTGTAAAGTGAAAAGTAGTATCATCCATATTTTTTATTTCTTAAATTTTTTAATACCAGATATACGTTCTTAAGACTGAAAATCGACATAAATTATTTTACCCGCAATCTACAAAAACAAAAGAATCCCAATGTCGTTTAGTGTTATCTATATGATGTATTTATGAAATACATTTATCAGTATCTCTGTTTAGTTTGTTAGTATTTCTGATTGACGTAGTTTCTTACGAATTTAATTTTGAATATTTGAAACATACAGTTCATTTACACTGACAGCTTTAATGTGAAACGTGAGGATGTAATCGATATTCTAAAAGCGTCTTTAAAACTTAACATGCGCCGTCTTGCGGATCTTTGCATGGCTAAGCTAAAGGATGAATTGGCTGCTGCAAACGTCTGGAATATTTTTGAAGAATCAGTCAAAATGAATGTGGAAGAATTGGTTCAACACTCTCAACAGTTTATCCTAAAGTAAATTATTTTTTATTTCATAAACAACATACCTGAATGATTTCTAAACTATGGAAGTGGAAAAGGGACGAATTATCGTCACACTAATTAGGAAATGCAAAAAGTCACTTCACAGGCACTTTTGAAATGCCGCACAAAATTTTCCTGTTGCTTTTGAAACTTTTGAATATCCAATCAAAGATCTTATAATGGGAATTGCATGTTAACTTTTGAACAACAACATAATAATAAATTTGACAATGTGACTGCGTGTTGTAGAAATGCCCGAGAAGTCTTCGTGCAAGAACAATTTCTCAGCATTACAAATGACAGTTTGTGTAAACTATTGGTATTCGACGAACTGGATATAGAAGAAATTTCAATATTCAATTCCATTGTAAGGTAAGAATAACTTTATCATTAACTAAGAGGACTAGAATTTTACTAAATTAGCATGACAGTTGTCTAATTTTGTTTTTACATTTTAAGTAAGACTCGTGTTCAATGGCGTATCTAGGAGTCTGAAATGGGTGGGGCCCAGATTAAATCACCGAGTTAGTAAGAAAATCCGTAAAACCTTATAGCAAACCAATTTAGGGAATTTTGCCCTAATTTACATACATTTAGGTCAAAAGCAATTTAAAGTGCAAAAAATTTATTTTATAATTTTGTTCAAAAATCATTAAAATAGCACAAAACCCCTAAAATAGCACTTGCAATAGTATTTAAGAAAACATGCTAGAAAATAGCAAAATAAAAAAGTGCTATTTAGCTTTTTTATGGCATGCAACATGAAGATATTATGTATTAGGTCTCAACAAGGCTTTCAGCTGAAAACATTTTTAGACATACACTCATTATAGGAGCTTCATATTCTATACTACAGATCCATGCTCACTTATCTGATAGTGAGTAAGCTAGTAAGCAAGGTTAGCTACAAATCTCATTAGGTCAACTTCTAAATGAACATAATATCTAATAAATATGCATATTATGAGCTATTTTATAGATATTCTACATTATTTTTATAAATGATTTGATGAAATTGGTTCTACATTTATTAAAATTATGTGAGAGACATAATTACCTAGGCCCCACCCATAAATACGCCCTTGCTCGTGTTTAAAAATAAGAGATCGCCATTACTGCTTTGCAATTAATAATCAATTTAATGTTTTATTAAAAAAAATAACTCCAACTATTTATTTTACTATTACTATTTATATTTAGAGAAGTTTGTAATAATTAAAAATTGCGTTATAAATGGCTTTGAATGTAGTTAGGATTATTGATATTATACGTTGTACAGTTAGTTTTACACTAATTTAATTTTTTTCCTTTTGCATAATTTGATGACTATACATTGCTGGATTTAACAGTTGGGCTAAAGCTGAATGTAAAAGGTCGGAATTGGAAGAAACGTCAGAAAATCTTCGATTTGTTTTGAAAAAGATTGTTCCCCTCATCAGATTTACACTAATGCCAATACACCAATTTGCAAGTGTTGTGGTCCCAACCAAAATTCTCGATCCGCAAGAAGTAAATGATGTGTTCGTGCACTTGGCCATGAAATCTTCAGCCGCAAGGAAGCAGACAGAGCCTCCTTTATGGATTTTATCATGCTCTAAAAGAGTGAGTTTATTACAAATCCTGACAGATTTTTACGATTAAAAAATATTCAATAAAATTATTCACTAGATTATTGTAATTTTTCTTGCATTTTCTCTATATTTGCACAAATTGATATAGTGACTAATATTTAAGTAACGATTGAAAATATCATTGATTTTAGAAATTGACCATTAAGAGGGAAAGAGTGTCATCGACGTCTGCGGATGGATGTGCAACAAATCTTCCCGGTATTATTATTTTTCGTAAAATATGTAAAATATCGTAAATGATTTCTACAAATAATATTGATGTAGTGAGTGTTGTGCATTCGTCCAATCAATAAAATTCAATATTAAAAAATTGCATCGTTGATGAATGTAGAAAATGAAGAAAACCTGCAAGTGCAAATCCAACCAAAGAATACGACAAAAGATAAACTGTTACAATATCTGAAAAATATATCGGGAAAAGCTACTATTTCTGGATTATTTGTTGAACGCACTGAAATGGATTGCAATAAAGGTATCCAAATTATCCATGAAATTACTAAAGTACATCCAGGAATTCTAACTCTATCGATGCCAAGTTACATGGAAGAAAAGGAAAAATGGCAGTCGTTTACTGAAGAAATTATTTCAAAGTGGAACAATGGATATTTGGTGCAAATTGTTTGGTGGAATGATGAGCACCCATTGGCACAATCAGAAATTAATACAACATGTGATGATGAAAAGTGGAATGAATTGATAAGCGACGATGGATTTCTAAACCGTGAGTGGAAGAAACAATTGGACACCATCGTTCCGTACTTCCAACAACTACAAGATGCGGGAGTTGTCGTCATTTGCGATTTCCTTCCCTGCATGAATTATGAAGGATATTCATGGGGAGGACGGTTGGAGATGCATGGAGGTACAAAGCTGTATAAAATAACGCACGATTACATCACACAGACGAATAAACTTCATTCTATTTTGTGGACATGGTCATTTGATATTTCTGGTGACACGAACAAGTTGGCAGACTTTTGGCCTGGAGATGAATATGTCGATGTTGTGTCTGCTTATATTTGGGATACAAAACAAATGGAATTGAAATTGTACGAAAAACTTTTACAAATTGTGGGGGATAAACCAATCTCAATGGAGAATTTGCGTAATATGTATCCATATGTAATTTTGGCTAGTCAGCCTCGATGGGCGTGGTTCACAACGCCAGTCCACTTATTGGAGGGGAATTCTTTTGTTGAAACATATGCCGGCATCGGTATCAGAAATACGTATACTAATCCTTCCATAATCAAAAAAGAAAACAATCAATTTTTCAAAACTTTAAATTGCAATTAATACTATATGCTGGATGCCCAAAATGCCCAGTTATGTTTCCCAATGCAGCCGGAAATAAAGTGAATTCGTCCCAACCAGAT
>JAQFYB010004407.1:0-16364 GCA_034694085.1 Pogonognathellus longicornis
GTAAATGCCGGTATTTACCACTATTTCCCGGTTGGCATGGTATTTTCTACTTTTGCTGACATTTGCCCAACCCTGATCAAAATGCAGTATTTTATACTTTTTTGTACAATTCGACCCTTTGTTCACGTTGGCTGTATGCCCATGATATTAAAGACATTTTCATGCAAGTTTTAAAATTCAATAAAAAAATAAATCGGAAGTGATTCATTACAATTTTCTCACCAAAACAATTACAACATTTTTAGATTATATACACAAAATGTTTGGGCATACATAAAAGTTGAGTAGAATTTTATGGGCTATCCAGCCCTGCGGATATTTCCATAAGCGATACCATCCCTTATATTATAACATTAACTCTTGTTTTTAATATGTCTTATTTCGAGAGCCGCATTTGTATTAAAGATCAAGAACTTACATGTCTACTGTTTTCCTTGGGGGCTTTACAAACAGACGGGCCATGGAAGAGAACCAGTCTTTAACTACCGCCTTTTGTTCTTGTAAAGCTATTGTAGTTTTCAGCTTTTCTATAATTTTCATTTGTTTTTCAGACACGACAATATACGGCTTCACAGTTTCTGGATGTGGAATTACGGTATTATTTGTTTTAGGTATAAAGATAGGCGTTAATTGCATCTTCTCTGCATTCGGCAAAACAAGACTTTTCTTTTTTCTAACGACCATTTTCAATTTATTTTCTTTAACTTTTCGTACAGGAGCACTGAAACGAGAACCCAATTTCTTCTTTCCAGTTTTTCCCTTTCGCTTCAAGCTTGACTTTGATTTGTTTGTTGACTTGGCTTTTTTGTAATGCAATTTTTTAGGTCTCATCTTGTGTAGTTTTAGTTTTGAATTCTGTTGAGAGATTTGTTTTGATTTTATGATGGACTTGCTTTGGATTTTCTGTCTGATTTTCCTTAATCCTTTCGGTTTATTATTCTTAACATCTGGAGCCCATGTCACGGTTTTCTTAACTGATGGTCCGGAATGCTTTTTCAAAGCAGGTGGTAAACAAACCGATGTTAAAGTAGATTTTTGAATTGAAATATTGGCGCGTTTCTTTGATGGTCCCTCCGATACCCTCTTCGCTGCTTTCTCCAATACTCTTTTCAATACTCTCTTCGATGCTTTCTCCGATGCTTTCTCCGATACCCTCTTCGATGCTTTCTCCGATTTCTCCGGTACACTCTTCGATACCTTCTCCGACACCCTTTTCAATGTTTTCTCCGATACTCTCTTGCCTGCTTTCTCTGATACTCCCTTGCCCGCTTTCTCTGATACTCCCTTGCCTGCTTTCTCTGATACTCTCTTGCCCTCTTTCTCTGATACTCCCTTACCCTCTTTCTCTGATACTCCCTTGCCCGCTTTCTCTGATACTCCCTTGCCCGCTTTCTCTGATACTCCCTTGCCCGCTTTCTCTGATACTCCCTTGCCCGCTTTCTCTGATACTTTCTTGCTTGCTTTCTCCGGTATTCTCTTGGATGCTGTCCCCGACGCTCTCTTGGATGCATTCACCGATACTCTCTTAGCTGGTTTTTCTGATACTCTCTTGGATGGTTTTTCCGATACTCTCTTAGATGGTTTTTCCGATACTCTCTTAGATGGTTTTTCCGATGCTCTCTTAGATGGGTTTTCCGATACTCTCTTAGATGGTTTTTCCGATACTCTCTTGGATACTTTTCCCGATACTCTCTTGGATACTTTTCCCGATGCTCTCTTGGATACTTTTCCCGATACTATTTTGGATGGCTTCCCCGATACTCTCTTGGATGCTGTCCCTGTCGCTCTCTTGGATACGTTCACCGATACTCTTTTGGATGGCTTCTCCGATACTCTTTTAGATGGTTTTTCCGATACTCTCTTGGATACGTTCACCGATACTCTTCTGGATGGCTTCTCCGATACTCTTTTAGATGGTTTTTCCGATACTCTCTTGGATGATTTCTCCGATACTCTATTGGATGCTGTCCGCGACGCTCTCTTGTATACGTTCACCGATGCTCTCTTAGATAGTTTTTTCGATACTCTGTTGGATGGCTCCTCCGATACTTTCTTAGAAAGCTTCTCTGATATTTTCTTAGAAGGCTTTTCTGATATTTTCTTAGAAGGCTTTTCTGATATTTTCTTAGAAGGCTTTTCTGATATTTTATTAGAAAGATTCTCTGATATTTTCTTAGAAGGCTTCTCTGATACTCTTTTAGATGGTTTCTCTGATACTTTCTTAGATTGTTTCTGCGATACTTTCTTAGATACTTTTTGCAGAACTTTCTTGGATACTTTTCCCGATACTCTTTTCGATACTTTTCCCGATACACTTTTGGATACTTTTCCCGATACTCTCTTGGATACTTTTCCCGATACTCTCTTGGATACTTTTCCCGATACTCTTTTGGATACTTTTCCCGATACTCTCTTGGATTTTTTCTCCGATACCCTCTTGGATGCTCTTTTCAATGATCTCTTCGATGCTCTCTCCGCTGCTTTTTTCGTTACCCTCTTCGCTTTCTCCGCTGCCCTTTTCGCTTTCTCCGCTGCCCTCTTGTATGCTCTCAATTTGGCATATCTTTTCACTATTCGCTTTACTACGTCGTCTTTGTATACACCAGGAAGTTTTTTAGCTTTTCGATTTCGTTGAAGACGTTTAAGTCTCGGCAATCCTAAAAACTTTCTAAATCTGTTGCTTCGTTTCACTTTATTAATGTAATATGACTCCTTCAGTAAATTAGGACACTTTACTCGATTGGTAGTTGGCATTTTCCTTGTTTGACTGATTTTCATTATTTTTCTTTCATACTTACAATACAAAGACGTTAACACTCTGAGTCTATTTGCCGTCAGAGATTTAACATTCGGCTTACGATAATGTATTTGGAATCGAGGTAATGTGTTTTTCTTTTTCTTCTTTGAACTCAATTGACGTACTTTGCCGCATTTTCGGCATTTCACACTTTTAACTTTTTTGGATTTATTTAAAACTCCAGTTTTCTTTGTCTTATTTTTAGGAATCTTGTCAGATTTTGAAGACGTAGACCTAGACGTATTTTGAGATGCTTCAGCTCTTGTAGTTGACAAAGATGCATAATTTCGCGTTTTCTGTGGTGTTACATTCAGTGCAGATATTGGGGATTTGTTTGCAACTCGAGGTTGTGTTGATTGGTTAGTATGATCCCAATTTCGACTATTTTCTGACGATGAAGTTGAGATTACTTTCGGATTGCTTAATGAATCTTCTAAATTTTCGACAGGTTTTCTTGTAGGTGTTAAACAAGGAGTTTGCTTTAACTGAGCTTTAGTTGGCACAGATATCTTTTTCAGTGGAGGCTGAATTGTATCCAATGTCAAATCAATCAATGGTATATTATCTAAATTATTACTCACAATCTTCGGCTTGGATACATTTGAAGAAGAGATGGGGGCAGATTGTGTTGATGTACTGGCTTTAGGAGCAGCAGCCTCAGTTTTTGAATTGCCATCAGCAGTATTTTTGAAAACAGGTTGCCGCACATTTAATTTTTTATGTTTTATTACTTTGGATGATTGCAAAATTGTTGATAGAGTTAACCCAGATATTCCCAATATTTTACCCGTGTCAGTTACGTCATCGCAGTCAAAATTCTCTATGTATTTTAATATGCGTTTGCGCTGTCGATCACGATTCGTAGGCATTGACACAAATTTTGATCCCACCGCTGAGGTAGATTTAGGTTTCTTGTAGCCCCTTTTAACAAGTGATGGCTTAGCTTCTTTAGAGCCACTTTTTGAAGAAGACCGACTATGTTTAGGTACTTTAAAGCCACTTTTTACAGATAATGGAGCATACTTATATACTCTAGAGCCACTTTTTGAAGATGACGGAGTATGCTTAGATTTTTTAGAGCCAATTTTTACTGTCGGAATAGATTTGGACTTCTTGTAAGGCCTTTTAACAGATGATCGCTTAGCTTCCTTCGAGCCACCTTTTACAGTTAATGGAGCAGAATTAGATCTCCTAGAGCCACTTTTTGCAGATGATGGAGAATATTTAGATACTCTAGAGCTACTTTTTGTAGAGGATTGAGTAGGCGTAGATTTTTTAGAAATAGTTTTTACAGTATTCTTAGACTTTTTGAAGCCAATTTTTACCGATGGAGTAGGCTTGGATCCTCCAGAGTCAATTTTTGTGGTTGGGGGTCCAGACTGAGATACTCTGGAGCCACTTTTTGAAGACGAGGGCGTATGCTTAGATTTTTTAGACACAATTGTTACAGATTTAGTAGGAATGGATTTTTTAGAGCCAATTTTTACAGATGAAGTTGACTTAGATTCTTTAGAGCCAATTTTAGCAGATGATGAAGTAGACTTAGATTTTTTATAGCCAGTTTTTAATGATGGAATAGATTTAGATTTCTTATAGTCACTTTTAACCGATAGTCTCTTAGCTTCTTTAGATCCACCTTTTGCAGTTGATGCAGCAGGCTTAGATTCTGCAGAGCTACTTTTTGCCCTAAAGTCAATTTTTGCAGACGACGGAGTAGGTTTCAACTCTTCCGAGAAACTTTTTACAGACGATGTAGTAGACTTAGATTGTTTAGAAACACTTTTTGCGGAGGGTGGAATAGGCTTAGATTCTTTAGAGCCACTTTTTGCAGATAGAATAGGTTTAAATTCTCTAGAGCTACATTTTGGAGTAGATGAAGTAGGCGTTGAAGTTTTGGAGCCGCGCTTTGAAGTCACTGTAGAAGACTTTGATTCTTTGGAGCCGCTCATTGAAGTCGCTGGCTCAACTTTAGATTTCTTTGAACCATTGTGTGGGGTCGCTGGAGCAAGTTTAGATTGCTTGGAGACACTCTTTGAGGTTGATGGAACAGGCTGTAATTCTTGGGAGCTACTTTTTGGAGTCATTGCGGCAGACTTGGATTCATTTGAGTCACTCTTTGAAGTTGTTGGGAAAGGCTTGGATTCTTTGGAGCCACTCTTCGGAACCAATGGAACATACTTGGAATCCTTGGATCCAAACTTTGGAGTCGTTGGAGTAGATTTTGATTCCTTGGAGCCGGTCTTTGACGCCGCTGAAACGGGCTTTGATATCTGTAATCCGGATTTTGGAGCCGCTCGAATAGGGTTTGATTCCTTGGAGCCGGTCTTTGGAGCCACTGGAACAGGTTTGGCATCCTTTGAGCTACCCTTCGTGGTTACTGGAACAGCCTTAGAATCCTTGGATCTGCTCTTTGGAGTAGCTGGAACAGGTTTGGAATCCTTTGCGCTACTCTTCGGGGTTACTGGAACAGACTTGGAATCCTTGGATCCGCTCTTTGGAGTCACTGGAGTAAACTTGGATTCCTGGGAACCACTGGTTGGAGTCACTAGGGAAGATTTTGATTCTTTCGAGCCCCTCTTTTGAGTCACTGTAACAGACTTGGTTTTCCTGGAGTCAGTTTTTAGTGACGTGACAGCAGATTTGAATTCCTTCGAGCCACTCGTTGGAGTCACTGGAACAGACTTGGATTTCCTGGAGTCAGTTTTTAGAATATTCACAGCAGACTTGGATTCCTTGAGACCTCTCTGTTGAGTGGATGGAATAGGCTTCGATTTCCTGGATTGAGTTTTTAGAGTTGTTGCAGCAGTCTTGGATTCTTTGGAGACTTTCTTTTGAACTGATGGACAAGGCATTGATATCCTTGGTTGAGTTTTTAGAGTTGTTGCAGCAAACTTGTGTTTCTTGGAATCTCTCTTTTGAGTCTCTGAATCAGGCTTGGATTTCCTGGATATAGTTTTTAGAGTAGTTGCAGTAGACTTGCGTTTCTTGGAGACACCCTTTGCAGGCGATGGATTTTGTTGAGTGGATTTACCAAATCGAACAGTTTTAGATTTAGACGATTTTAAAGAAAGGTGATGGAATTTAGATGAAGAGGACGCCTTCGGCTTATGTTTACTAACTGATGGACGTAACTTTGGAGCTATGTATGTAGAAGATCCGGAAAGCGATGTACCAACCACTGTCGCTGGCTTTTTGGTTTGACTACTAGAGACTGGGGGAACAGCAGGCACTTTAAAAACTTCAGGTCCACTCTTCTTTTGCGACGGTGAGCTTTTTCCTTTTGAACCATGAACTGCTGATTGATAGATAGAATATTGTGTTGATGTTTTAGACCTTAAAAGCCTTTTTGCCGCTGTAACAGCTTGACAGTGTTTGCAACCAGAATTCTTGTGACAACGATATTGAGAAACTGGCGACAAAATTGAGGTGAGTACAACTTTCTTCTTTGTTGTCTTAGTATCACCAAATGCACTTTCTTTACTCGGCCCTGGTACGTTTAGGGCAGAAGCCGACGGATATACTTTGGGTTTTTTAAGAATGGATTTCAAGACAAAGTTGGAAGATAATGGTTTTATAGGTTTTACTTGATGACGAGCTTGTTTGTCAATGGGTTTTTTTAGAATTGATTTGAGAACTCTGCCATTTTTCGAACAAGGTTTGGCTCCTTTACTCTTTTTTGATGAATCTTTGACAATTTTACTAGTTGTCTTTTTATTGGTATTTTTATTGATATTTCTCTTTTTATTATCCTTCTTCTTCTTGCCAACCGAAGACGCCTTTACAACTGATCTTAATCGACTAGAACAGGAAAATTTGGGCTTTTTCACCATGCCAGAAATATTTCGTAGAGATGTTGGTCGCCTGCGAGAAAGTTTCTTTGCTTGTTTTCGTGCTAAAGTACACAGACGCAAAATTCTTTGCTTTTTAATTTTGTTTGCTCTCTTCTCAATATCTGATACGTTGTGTCGGCACAACACTGCTGGAAGTGGATGATTATATTGAGAGAATGGTGGAGTTGTACGTGGATATTGTGCCATTGAATGACTTGTATTAACATTGGTAGTGCTCGAAGTTGCAGTATTACGGAAAGACATGGAAAATTTAGACTTTGCAGTTGAGGAGGTTTTAAACCTTGAAACTTTGGGGACAAAATTGGATGATGAAAATGGGTGTATAAGTTTTCGTTTTCCGAAAGCTATTTCAACCGTCGAAATCGCGGTTAATGGATCAAATTCATCTTCGTCAAGAGAAGACGCTTCCATGGATTCTGTTTTAAAAATCGTTAATGTAATACCATCTTGACTACGATTATTAGCATTCATGGAACTTATTAAATCGGGTACTCTCTGCTTATTTCTTAAACCGCCTTCCGTGTCGCTTTTATTGCTTTTAATGGGAGCAAACCTTTTGCCTTTAAGAATTTTTGGCATCGGAAACAGTTCTAATAAGGATTTTCCGGCTGTGTCCTGGTGTTTAAATTTCACTTTTTCCTTTGAGCTGACAGACTGTTTTGTGTCATCTTCATTAATTAATGCAGGGTCTGGAGAGTGAACAGGTGTGAAAGGCTCAAATTCAGCCTCTGCGTCCATTGCTTCGGTTTCAGTAAAACCTTGAGCAGCTCTGGCAGTTTTGCGAGCAAGATTCTCTAGTAATCCAGCCACAGTAGTTCTTTTAATACGTGGCATTCTACGTACTGCTAAAATGGCAGGGATAGGGTGTCTAGAGTCTGCATACATGCTTGAATCCATAGGAGAACCATAGGGACACCCAGCGAAACCAAACGGAGAATTAAAACTCGAAAAATTAAATGTCAACGACGGGGTCGTCCGTAAAGGCGAAAATGAACGTTTGGGCGCAAAGAATTGAGACAGATTTAATGACAAAGATGTAGGGATTTGTGGAGCAGTGCTAACCGTAGTCTTTGGCTCGTCTGAAAACATTGAAGGTGATGAACGTGCCACCACTTCAGTTGAAGAATCAGCATTTCCGGTGCCCAATTTCGGTTCCGGAACGGATTGAGTTGATCGAGCTGCGTTCCGCTGGAATTCCATCAGAGGATCAATGTCTTTATTTGTTTCTGCACCGGAGCTACTGTAAAGATTTCGAGCAGCATTTCTTGTAAATTCTTCACATTTTGAAGCCCCTGTTAAAGGTTCCATTGTCCCCACAAATGTCTCACTGACTCTATCTTGTGAAGTACTGCTCATCCGCATGGGTGGAATATCCGGCACTTTAAATACATTGGTTTCCACAGCAGCATCTTTATTTGAAGAATCGTTTTCCTTTTCAGCTGCCTTTCTTTTTTCATGGTATTGCTTACATTTTTCTAAAAGATTTTTTAGCGGAAGAGCTAGCAAATTAGGAAAACGTTGCTTCAAGTTACGTCCTTTTGCTTTGAAATTGGTCGGTCGCGGCAATTTTGTCCCACTTGTTTCTTTTTGATCGGAATTCACTTTTTCTTTCGAAGTTATAGGTGAACATGGTTTGTCCCCAATACGACGCTTTTTACTCAACCTTTGATCACCGCTTTGTGGAGATACGCTGACTGTCGAGAATTTTCTTTTCTTAGAGTTCTCGACAGTCTTTGAATTTGCTGAAGCGGACAATGGTTTGTTTGCATTTTTAATATCACTGACTGTAGTTTTCTTTCGTTTCTTAATTAGCACTCCAGTTTTTATTGTGAATCGTCCTTTATTTTTCAGTTTGTCGGCTCGGCTGGATTTATCTTTTTTGATTGGCCTACCTGGAGTCGGTTTTGTTGTGGCCTTCGTAGGATCTTTTGTTGATTTGGGCGATGTTTTGACTGACTTTTTCTTTTTTAACCGATGTCTGGATTTTTTAAGAGTTTTAGAGGGTATTTTAGTTTTTGATTGTATTCTAGATACTTTAATAGGTTTCGAAGAAGCATCATTAGCTCTTTGTGTTACATATAATTTCCTGCGTTTCGAAGGCGGACTACTACCTGTTTTTATTCCAGGTGACCTCTTACGTTTAAGCGAGGCAATAATAGCTGTTTTCATTCCAGATGATTTCCTTGATTTCGAAGTCGTATTAGTAGCTGTTTTTACTCCAGGAGATTTGCTAGGCCTTGAAGACGAACTAATAGTGGTTTTTACTCCAGATGATTTCCTAGACTTTGAAGACGTATTAGAAGCTGTATTTGATCCAGAGGATTTGCTAGGTTTTAGAGATGTACTAGTGCCTGTTTTTATTCCATGCGATTTGCTAAACTTCGAAGACGTACAAGAAGATGTTTTTATTAAAGATGATTTCCCAGGTTTCGAAGACTCACTAGTAGCTGTTTTCGATCCAGATGATTTCCTATCTTTCGAAGACGTACTAGTAGTTTTTATTCCAGATGATTTGCTAGGTTTCAAAGACGTACTAGTAGTTTTTATTCCAGATGATTTGCTAGGTTTCAAAGACGCACTAGTAGTTGGTTTTGTTCCAGTTGAATTGAGAGATTTCAAAGAGCCGCTAGAAACTGTTTTTGATCCAGATTTCTTTGATTTCGAAGACAAACTAGAAGCTGTTTTTATTTCCGATGATTTGTTAGATTTCGAAGGCGCACTAGAAGCTATTTTTATTTCAGACGATTTCTTAGATTTCGAAGACGTACTAGTAGCTGTTTTTATTTCAGATGCTTTGCTAGTTTTCAAAGATGTACTAGTAGCTGATTTTAGTTCAGATGATTTGTTGGGTTTCAAAGATGTAGTAGTAGTTGTTTTTAGCTTAGATGATTTGCTAGATTGCAAAGACGTACTAGTAGGTATTTTTATGTCAGATGATTTCTTAGATTTTGAGGACGTACGAGTATCTGTTTTTGATTCTGATGATTTGCTAGATTTCGAAGATGTACTAGTATCTCTTTTTGATTCAGGTGTATTCTTAGATTTCGAAGGCGTACTAGTACCTCTTTTTGATTCAGATGATTTCTTAGATTTCGAAGAGGTACTAGTAGCAGCATTTACTTCAGGTGATTTGCTTGATTTCGAAGATGTACTCGTAGCTGTTTTTATTCCAGATGATTTGACAGGCGTCAAAGAGGCGCTGGAAGCTGGTTTTGATTCAGATTTCTTAGATTTCGAAGACGCACTAGAAACTGTCTGTGATGCATTCGACTTCTTAGATTTCGAAAACGTACCAGTAGCTGTTTTTGATTCTGATGATTTGCTAGATTTCGAAGATGTACTGCTACCTATTTTTATGTCAGATGATTTGCTAGGTTTCAAAGACGTACTACTAGTAGCTGTTTTTGATTCAGATGATTGCCCAGATTTCGAAGACGAACTAGCATTTCTTTCTATGTCAGATAATTTGCTAGGTTTCATAGACACACTACTAGCTGTTTTTGTTTCAGATGATTTCTTAGATTTTGAAGATGTACTATCAGTTTCTTTTAATGTAGAAACTTCAGCGGTTTTTGATGACATACCAGCAGTGCTCTTTCTTCTAGAAACTTCAGCGATTTTTGATGACATACCAGCAGTGCTCTTTCTTCTAGATACTTCAGCAACATTCGTAGACGTGATATCAGTTATTTTTGTTCCTGGTACTGCAGAAGTTTTTGCAGACGCACTGGCAATTGTTTTTGTTCCTGGCACTGTAACGGTTTTCGCAGACGTGCTGGCAGTTGCTTTTGTTCTTGGTGCTGCAGCAGCTTTCGCACATGCGCTGGCAGTTGTTTTTGTTCCTGGTAATGCAACGATTTTTGCAGAGGTACTGATAGTTTGTTTAGTTCCAGGATTTTTAACAGTCTTAGAAGTATTTTTTTCATGTGTCTTTATTTCGGGTACTATAACAGTTTTCGAAGACGTGCTAGCGGTTGTTTGTATTCCAGGGACTATAACGGGTTTAGAAGACTTCCCAGGGGGTGTGTTAATTCCAGGTAATTTAACAGATTTCGAAGAAGTACTAGCGGGTGTTTGTATTCCAGGGACTATAACGGGTTTAGAAGACTTGCCAGGGGGTGTGTTTATCCCGGGTATTTTAACAGATTTCGAAGAAGTACTAGTGGGTGGTTGCATTCCAGGGACTATAATGGGTTTAGAAGACTTGCCAGGAGGTGTGTTTATTCTGGGTACTTTAACAGATTTCGAAGAAGTTCTAGCGGGTGTTTGTATTCCAGAGACTATAACAGGTTTAGAAGACTTGCTATGGGGTGTTTTTACTGTGGGTATTTTATCAGATTTCGAAGACGTGCTAGCAGGTGTTTGTATTCCTGGGACTATACCAGGTTTAGAAGACTTGTCATGGTGTGTTTTTACTGCGGATCCTTTAGTAGATTTCGAAGACTTGCTAGCGTGTGTTTGTATTGCCGGTACTTTAACAGACTTCGAAGTTGTGCTAGAGGCTATTTGTATTTCAGGTACTTTAACAGATTTCGAAGCACCAGCGGGCTTTTGGGTTATGGGCACTATTATAGATTTCGAATTCTTGCTAGGGGCGGTTTTTACTCCGGATAAGTTAACAGATTTCGAAGACGTACTAGCAGGTGTTTGTCCTTCTGGTATTGCAGCAGTTTTTGCAGACGCACTTGCAATTGTTTTTGTTCCTGGTACTGTAACGCGCTTGGAAGATTTGCTAGTAGATGCTTGTATTACTGGTACTTTAAGAGACTTCGAAGACGAGGTAGCATGCGCTTGTACTTTAACACTTTTCGACAGCGTACTAGACGGTATTTCCACTCTGTGTACTTTTTCGGTTTTCGAAGATTTGCTAGTCGATGTTTTTATTTCTTGTATTTTATCAGTTTTCGAAGATTTGTTGGCAGATGTCTTTATTCCGGGTCTTTTACTCGATTTTGAAGACGTGGTAGAGGGTTTTTTTATTCCGTGTACTTTACTAGTTTTCGAAGACTTGCTAGTAGATTTTTCTGTTCGGGACACTTTAGCCAATTTCGAGGTCTTGTTATGGGGTGTTTCTACTCCAAGTACTTTGACCGATTTCGTAGAATTGCTTGGTGGTGTTTTTATTCCCGGTGGTGTAACAGACTTCGAGGACGTGATAGAGGGCATTTTTATTCTAGGTACTTTAGCAGATTTAGAAGAAGTGCTTGAGCGTGTTTTAATTCCTGACACTTTAACAGTTTTCGAAGACCTGCTACCTGCGGTTTTGATTCCGGGTAAAGTTTTCGTAGTCTTGATAAAGGGTGTTTTTATGACGGGTACTTTAACCGATTTAGTAGATTTGATAGTGGGTGCTTTTATTCCAGATCTGGGCATTTTAACAGATTTCGATGTCTTGCTAGCGGATGTTTTTATTCCGCATATTTTGACTGTTTTCGATGATTTTCTAGCAGCTGTTTTTACTCCGGGTATTTTAACAGATTTCGAAGACTTTCTAGCAGATGGTTTTGATCCTCGTATGTTAACAGACTTCGAAAACTTGCTAGCGGTTGTTGTTTTCGAGGACTTTTTAGCACGTTTTTTGATTCCGGAAACTTTAACAGCTTTCCAAGACTTGGTAATAGATGTTTTTATTCCGAGTACTTTCACAGTTTTCGAAGAATTGGAGATTGCTTTTGTTTCAGATGCTAAAGGGGTTTTCGATGATGATTTTTTTGAATCAAATCCTTTAGCAGTTTTCAAAATCGTACTCGATGTGGGTTTCAATTTTAAGCTGGGTACCCTGGTAATAATAAGTTGCTTAGACTTTCTTGGACGACCGGAGACAATGGCTACTTTAAATTTTGAATGGTCATTAGCGGCATTCAATTTTGTAATTGTTAGTTTGGATTTTTTATCAGGATTACGCGATTCTACAATTCTTAGCTTAGATTTCATTAATCGGGTTAATTTAGTTTGAAAACTGACTTTTGGTTTTCCATAAGGCACAGTTGACTTCTTAATCACAACAATCGGTCTACTTTTGTTGAGAAAGTTTTTTCTAATCAAAACACGTGGCCGTTGTCCATTAACCTTTGGCTTTTTAATTATAATAAGAGGCGGTGGGTTACTTCCTGTATTTTTGCGTATCAAAGTAGTTCTTAACTTTCTCCGAACCTTTAAGTTGGTTTTCCTTAAATGCGCACGTCTTCTAATTATAGTCTTACTTTTGCCGGTAGACGACTTTTTCACCAACACTTTATAAGATTGTCCATTTGGAATAGACCTATTGAATACAACTTTGGGTTTTACACCCGATTTCAATGAATTTTTTATAACTATTTGTCCCTTTGGAACACAGGGTATTATTCTGCGAATTAACACTTTCGGTTTTTCACCAGGCAATTTTGGTTTCTTTAAAATAATTTGAGTCCTTTCCTTAAGTAAAGGTGAATCTACCTTTACTTTCTGTGAATATTTGCGTTTAGGTACGAAAGTACGAATGAAAGCCTTTGGTTTGTGTCCAGGTGTTTTGGATTTGCTTATCAAAACTTGTGTCTTCAGTGCTACTGTACGCGATGTTTTCATAACTACTCGTGCTGCTTTTGACAAAGTTTTCGATCGGACAATTCTGACTTGGGATTTCTCAGTCTCATCAGCAACTCTACGTATGAATACCCTGGGTATTACTTCAGTAGATGATGGTGTTTTGATAGCAACATGAGTTTTATAACCCTTTTTTCTAATCTTTTGCTTTTTATATTTATAACGGCTGCGTCGGCCGATTCGTCGAGTTGAGAATTTTTTAAATTTACGATGAGACCTGCGACGACTAGGGACTATTCTTTGAATTGTAACTTGAGGGGGCTTTCCAGGCTGCTTGGAGTTGCATACCCGAATCCTTGTATTTAATTTTTGATTGAAATACTGAGAGCTTCGACTCGTTGAAAATTTCTTTATCCAACGACTGCTTTTTTGGGAAAGTGCTACGTGTTTTCTTATCATGACCTTAGGCTTTTCTCCAATGGAAGAAGCTTTCTTAATCATCACTAGAGTCTTACGAGTCCGAGGTTGCAGTCTTTTTAATATCACTTTACGCTTTTTCTTTCCTTCCTTGGTCTTTAATTTTGATTTGGGTCTTGTTACTTTTCTGTACAATACTTGCCTTACTTTACCAGTTTGTAACGTCTTCACTGACATATTTAGAGGTTTCTTGCCTTGTTGCAATAGAAAATTTGCTCTCCTATCTCTCAATGAGTCTTTTCTTCTTTTAAGTTTAGCTGCACCGCATCTTGAAACATAGGAATACTGAGGTTTAGTAAAAAGAAACTTCTTGCCAGGTAGCAACTCTTTTCTTACACTGCTCCTGCTTTTCTTCACATCACTCATGTTTTGCTCTAGAAATTGTGTTTTAAGTTGAAGCAATTGTTCCTGCTCATCTCGAAAAGACTGAGTTGACAAAATTATTGTCGGTTTTGTTCCTGGTACTTTTGGTTTCTCAATAATCACACGAGGTGTTACACCAGGTCCAAATAGTTTCATTCTTATAATACGTCGCTTTGTCTTCTGTCGTCTGCGCAATATTCTGCTAATAGTTAGACGCGTTTTACCTCCAGGCAATATTCGTTTATTGACAACTATTTGTCTCCTTACCCGTGTCCGTAATAACGGCTTTTTCGCTTTTTTCTTTCTTCTTGGTGCGTTTTTCCTTCGCATTACAACTCTAGTTTTTCCTTGTACAGTTTTTGTACTCAAAAATATGTATTCTTGACGGCCGGATTTAGAAGCACCCCACAAAGCTCGATGTAGAATTTTTTCGACAGTTTTATGGTATTTCCTTGAACGAACTGATTTGCCTCGCAATTTTAATCCTAGTTCTCTCGTCAAGGAAGAGCAACGCTGGGATGACCTCTTGATACTAGATCGACGTTTCTGGCCAGATACGGATTTTCGTCGTAATACAAATTGCTTTGAAATACGCGATTTTTTCAATACTAATTGCTTACGTGCTTCGTAAATACTTGAAACTTTCTTTAACTTGATACTTGATCCCGCCGATCCTTTCATTTTCTGCGCGATAAATTTTGAATTGCCAGCTGATTTTACATGAAGGCCTAACCATGGTTTCTTGCGACCTACCATTTTCTTTAAAGACTTTCTCCCAGAAGTTGAAGCTGGAGTAGTTGATTTAAGGATCGGTCGTTGCTTACTTTTACTTCGTGATTTGCTCGAAGGGAGTTTCATTTTCGGTGATGTCTTCACAGAACTTTTCGCCTTAGATGATGACTTAATTCTTGTTTTGCTTTCTCGTACACCTACAAATTAAGATGAAATAAACTATTACAAATAGATGTAATAAAGTAGTGTCAAGTACCATACTACTAATTTTATTGATAAATTTGAAAAAACTGCGGATTGAAAATTTTTCACTATTTTTGTAGAATTCAGTACACAAAACCAACTAAAAACTAGTTTTATTGTCGGTTTTGTTAATATTATGACTTGGGGGCAATTGCCCCCTTGACCCACCCTGGCTACGCCAGTGCTACAGTGCTACTATATACTATACTACCATGTTTTGTTGATTTTATGACTTTTCTTTCGTGGGGGCATGTGCCCCCTTGACCCCCCCTGGCTACGTTATTGCTATTAAATACTATACTACCATTTACTATAGTACTAGATTCCATACTGTGGGTTTTGTTGATTTTATGACTTTTCTTTTGCGGGGGCATGTGCCCCCTTGACCCCCTCCTGGCTACGCCATTGCTACTAGATACTATACTACCATATACTATAATACTAGATAACATACTACTCTCCTAACTACTACTGTTTTGCTAGGAGACTGCAGTAGTTTTTTGAACACAACAGACGGACAGACAGACAGACAGACAGAATGGAATACCCTTTCTATAAAGTAGTTGACACTACTTAATAATTGTGCGTCAAAGATGATGTGAATAAAACCACAACACCATATAAGGCCACATGCTTTGGCCCTAATAATTTGATGTCAATGGTGGTTGACAAAATTATTAAGTAGTGTCAACTACTTTATAGAAATGGTATTTCATTCTGTCTGTCTGTCTATTGTGTACTACCACTGTAGTTTCCTAGCAAAACAGTAGTAGTAGTTAGGAGAGTATCTGAGCCTTTTCACAATAGACATGTAAATTATTTAAAAAAAAAGTTCCAGAATGGAGTGATTTATTTCTGATGTTGTAGGTTGTATTAAGCTAAGTCTCAGAAAAATACAAAATCATTTATTAATGCACGCCTTATGGGGGGTAGGGGTGATTTTGTCTTTTTTTGCGGGGCGCGCTACATAAATTCCAAATTTGCACCAAAATTGACGGGACAAATTTTAGAAAATGCACAGATGTAAGTAATACAACGTCAAAATAGTCGGAATTTTTTTTACAAAATTTTAGTACTTCAAAAAAAGTTTCAAATTTTGAAATTGAATTTTTACCATGAAAAATTAAATATTCCGAAAAAATAATTGCACCCAGTGAAAGAGCATATAAAATAACGTTTTAAAGCACCAATGTCAATGGCTGAACTTTTGACCTTGTAGGGGTTTAAAGGACAAATTACAGTAAAAAGATTCAAAATATATTAAAATTAATAGAAAAATGCTCTTAAATTGCCATTTTAATATATTAGGGACATTTGGAGCAAACATTGTTTACGTCAGTTGCATTAGGTCAAAGGTCATTTGCTGTAATTTGGGCGAA
>JAQFYB010004408.1:0-16362 GCA_034694085.1 Pogonognathellus longicornis
CTGTTTTCACTCGATTATTTCCAATAATCCGATTATGAAAATAATCGGCTTATAATCGCTTTGCGTGAAACCCCTTAATGTTTTAAAATGGAAGTTAAAAATTCCATGGTTTATCGACCTGATATCAAAAAATTAAAAAATAAGAAAAAACATTCTACAGCAGCCTACAAATTTGAAGTATCCTGGATCTAATTCTAAATAAATGGAAGCAGCAAGTAAAATTATGATGATGGAAGGAAGTAATATGATATATTGATCACTTAATCTCTGCGGTGAACGTTTATCTAAAAATGCATGCATGGTCAATTTAACTCTAATGGAAATTCAAAAGCAATACATGAAATGAACAAAATTGTTATTTCCACTTAAAGTTAAAACTCTTCGTGTGACAATGTACATGTATTTTTTACACCCAAGGGAAAGCTCTTGCAGTAGTAGCGTCACTTCTTCCAACACAAATGTTACAATTTCTTAAAATGAAGTTTTTCTATTTTTTACTGTGCATTTTCTATTCTGTGCCATCCAACAGCAGCGAATTAAATATTTTGGATTTATTTATCGTAGATAATCTCCCGGCATTAGATTTCTATTTTCAATCCAATGTCACTCCAAATTATACCAGTTTCCATCATCCTGGAGTCCATTTAAACAATGACAACCTTATCGATATTTTTTGTTCCTCCACCACTGATAATCATTACTTCCACAGTAGCAACTCTATTCTCATCTTTAGCGTTTCTGTTCGTTCTGAACTTGATGATGCAATTAAAAAGGTACCTTAATTTATATATTCATTATCACATATTTATAAAGGTACTTTCTTTGTTGAACTGAATCAAAAAATAAAAATCAAGACTTTCAAGACCTTGAAGACCCCAAAATTAATCACTGTAGTCGTTCTAAGAATTTTTGATTTTTTTAATTACATAAATAATATCCCAACTGGAATTATTTGTATTGATTTGTTCCAGATGTCTCAATTTTACAAATATTACATTGATAATTCAAAAATGAATTGTTGGCAGCCCTACACCTTTTTCTACCTCAATGATTATTTATCCAAAACACTTTTGAATGAGAATTTCTTAAAAGACGAGTTATGCAAGAATCATTCTAAAGAATTTCCTCTGTTTTCGGATGTATATTATATAACTACGTCCACAAACTCCGAACATGGTTCTTCAATATTATCTTTGTGGGAAATGTATTCAATTAAGGAGAATAATACATTTTGCAAACCCATCAAGTTGCCACATCAGAAAATCGACATGTTTTCTCTCTCTCAGAAAGTTCTGAGACGACAGAACTTTCAAGGGGTTCAAATAGTGGCTACAGGAATGGTATTTCATAATATCTATATTTTAATCTTTCAAGTACATGACAATTTTTTTTTCAATTAAAATATTTTTAAGATCCTTCCCAAACACGGTATGAAAATTTTAGAATTCTAGTGCGTATATGCTTGAAGTGAGCTACAAATGGGATGAAAATGGAGAACTGTCCTTTAATGATAATGGAGTCACTGTAAATATGTTGAGGGATTTTGCTGCAACCTTAAATTTTACGTACGCTCAAAATATTTTTTCATAGCTTTTAATCATGTATATGATCTTACAATAAGATCATATTATTTTGTCAGTTTAATAACTTTGAACTGAATATTTAATGTATAGAGAAAAAGCGGTGATGGGCACCTGGGAAGACGAGTCAAATGGTCAAGTGGATATCAAAGATCAAGTCAGAAGAGGCATTGCCGATATTTGTCTTACAGAAACTGTAATCAGAAATGATAATAATGCGTCTTATCTACAACCAACTTATAATACAGGGTAAAGTCTCACACTAATACGGTGATATTATGAAGATAAATTTTTGCTGCTGTATAGTTGTTTGTTGCGTAATTGCATATAGCTGCGTAATTGCAATAAATTATGCAGATCAAACAAAGAAACTTACAAAGTCTTTATTATTTTTATTCAATTTTCATTAAGCCATTTGAAAAAACTAAAGAAAGATTCACAATGTTTCACTAAAAACGTTGAGTTTTTTATTAGGTTTAGGTTTAGCTACTATTATTTTAAATGTGTTGTAAAATCGAAATTCCAATAGTGCAATAAGTAGTAGTTTTTATCATTCAGAATCTGAAGTTTAGATTATGGCCGGAACGAATAGCATCACTATTAAAGCCAACTAGAAATGCTGACAAAATAGAAAGATTTAATTGTGTGGGTTTTTGAGTTTGTAATTTTTATATTGCAGAGTAGTTGTATTTTTCATGCAACCATCTTCCAGCACCATACGGGACATTTACACGTCTGCATTTGATACTACCCTATGGATTTCCTTGATTGTGACGTGGATTATTGTAATAATTGTTTTGAAGTTCTATACTTGGATAAAAATAAAACTGGACATGATAGAGGAGGATGACATTAGGTTTTGTGATGACAGTTTCCTTTGGGCTTTGGGCTCCAGCATGCAACAAGTAAGTATTTATATAGCAATCCAATAAGAGACATAAAAACTTATTTCAGGCAAAAGCCTAAATACATTTTTGAAAAAGCCAAAAACATTCTTCATTTTATTAACAATTTTACAATTTACAAACATGAATTAGAAAAGCGTGCAGGCACGTAACAGGATTTTAATATGGGGGATGCTTGATGCAAGTTAACGCTGATATAAAATTTTTCCATCGATGAATACTCTTCTTGTGCTCAAGGCCATAACGACGAAGAAATAAACTTTGACGTGGGTTAGATTTAAACATTATGGACAATAAATGAGCAAAAAAATTGAGTCAAATTAGGTTAAAAAAGTTAAAATAGACAAAATGCGCCCTTAGCACGAAATTTTTTAGCACTTCTACATCAAAATAACAACTTTATGGGGAGTTTTATTGAATGTGATTAAAAACTGGCAATAATATCTAGTGTAAGCTTGAATCATCTGGGGGGGGGGGGCTTAAGCACCATCAGCACCCTTAGTGGATACGCGCCTGAAAGCGTGGCTTACTGACACTAACGATGGAGATAACATCAGTTGACCATTATGTCTTACATTTTTCGAAAGCTCAGATCATTCTAAGAATAGCGCAATTAGCTCGACATAGGCCCTTGGTGAAGACTTATTTAGGGTCAAAGGTTCATGAAATTTGAGTGTTAGCATAAATTACTATGTATTATATGTACATAAAATCAGCTGTTAAAAACCAAATACCTACGCCTTACTCTAATACATACATTACTATACACTCAAATTTCATGAACCTTTGACCCTAAATAACTGTTCACCAAGGGCCTATGTCCAGCTAATTCAAATTGCGCTATTCTTAGAATGATCTGAGCTTTCGAAAAATGTAAGACATAATGGTCAAATGATGTAATCGATGAGACATCTCCATCGTAAGTTAGACATAATAATCAATACCATTAGAGTACTCGAGTTTCCAATTTGAAATGATGGGGTCATTGGTGAAGCAAAAATATAAATTCTATGCATTGACACTTATTTTGTGAAATTGACATTAAAGCTACTTAAGCAGTTAAATAGTAATTGCATTGAATCATCTATTAATCCACATTAACAACATGCTTTTATTATAAAATTTACAATATGAGAAAAAATATATTTGAACTGTGTTATTTATTTTGAATGTACTAATATGATTATTCAATGTTATAGGGTTGGTATATTTATCCGACTAGTATTGCTCTCAAAGGCGTGTTTCTCAGTGGGTCCGTGACGGGTCTTTTATGCTTTATTGCATACTCCGCTGCAATTGTTTCCGCTCTGTCCGTCAAAGTCATTCCCATCAAAACTTTTGAAGACTTGGCAGCAACTTCCTTTAAAGTTTTTATTGACCGTAATGTGGACGAGACAAATGTGGTACATTACTTTATCAATTTCATGCAAAATTACTAGTAAACAACATTACCAAAATTCAAAAGCAATTCCAGTTTATTATACAAAGACTTATTGATGATTGGGCCTGATCTATATAAATAAATGATGTAGATTCGATAAATTGAAGAAAAATATGAATTAGTACTAACATGAACTGAATTATTGTAATGGAATTTCTCAATAATTTCTATATTTTCCTTATTGTAAAATAGCAACTGCAGGAAAAAACGAAAGTGCGAAGTACATATTGTTCTACTTTGGAAGGATTGCGTTATGTGTTGCAGGGCAATAGTTTTTTCATTGTCTGGCAGGAAGAATTTTATTACGAAACGAGAATCCACAATATTCAGGACAAGGACGTGTGTCTTCGTTTGAGTAAAATGTATGTCAATAAAAGCCCATCCAGAAGCAGCATGCTTGTTCGAAAAGGCTCCGAGTTCACAGAATTTTTCAATTACAAGTAATTTTTTTTTATTCAACTTATTCATAAAGCTTCAAAAAAGATGACTTTTCAATGTTAATTCAATGACTAAGATTGTTGAAAAAAATGCAAACGTAGTTAGCACAATTTATTTGTTCTAAGAATTCACTGTAGTAAAAAATGTTCTCATTATTATTTTTTATTTGTATACTTTTTCTAAATTTTGATTATGAAAGCGTATTTTTGATTTCTGTTTAGGTTAATGGCAATAAAGGAAAGCGGCATAAACTTTCGTTTGATGAGGAATTTGTTCATTGAAGTTTCTGTGAACTGTGTTGAAGATAATCAACCCGTTCAAGTATCTCTGGGACTTAATGATGTCTTTACGGCATTTCTTATTCTCGTGGCAGGTTACGTTGCATCCATTGCTATTTTATTAATTGAAAAAATTGCATACTCCTGCTCTGTACTTAATAATTACAGAGGGAATGAATTATTTGTGAAAAGAGAGGAGAATTTCTCCGATAATGTACAAGCGTTAATAAACGGCGAATTGAATTCATATGAGCGTAATAGTAGCTTGCATATTTTCGACAATTTTGCAAATCGATGGTGTAGACGCAAAACGATTTCGAGACGAAGGAAATTTTGGCGCAATTGGTCAGTTGACAAAAATCTTCTTCCGTACAGCTACAAATCAAATATTATGTTGTAGTTCTTAGAAATACTTTCTTTGAATTTAGTAATTCCCGTGTGTACTTTAATTTATTGGATACAATTGATAAACTATATAAATATTTGTAAAAATAAATTATAAAACGAATTCCCGTATGTAGAATGTACATTGTAGTTTGTAGTATGTTGCTCATTTATTGTGCATGGAAAGAAACAGATTGTACAAGGTTACTAATGTACATTAATCTCAATTGATTACAAACTAAAGTAATATAAAGATATTTTCTTATCTAACGCTTAGAAAACTTGCACACTTTTTCCGATCATTTTTATATTATCCTTTTGCTATGGTTTAGTAAAATAATATTATTATTACTGCATGTTATAGCCGTAGCCAGGATTTGGTTTCGGGGGGGGGGGGGACTCAAAACAAGAGGTAATATTTATGTGCTCATATCCATAGCCTATAATGTCGATCAAAACAATCTAACCTCCAATTTATTATTTTTAGAGCAGTTTACAGATTACTGTTTTAAGGTATTATATGACATTGTTCATTTCACTTTAGGGCTTGAATAATTTTTTTACAGAGCGAGAGTACAGTTTATTTTATATTGTTTTGTATAAACCAAAATAATTCTCTTAATAATCTTTTTAAATATGTGTGAAAACAAATGTTATGTTTATGTTACAAATGTGATTTGAAACATTACATATAAGAACGAAAGAACGAATAAAGTGTGATTAAGTGATTATGAATTACAATGCAGATTGATTCAACAATTAATGCATACCTTCATATCATACAGTCACATTTAATTATAGAAACAGTAGGCATTATTTGTATGTGGATAAATTAATACATAGAGATTGAATATAATAATATATAAATGTATATACAATGCATATACACATGAACTAAAACATACTGATATGAACATCCTTGATTAGCACTCGCATATTGTTGTCTTACATTTTTCAAATTATAACTTTCCATCACAATGAACTGATAAATAAAGGATTGTTAGTTTATCAAATCGTGACAGCTTGTCTTTTATTGACGATTGAGTTTTTTTCATCCGCATTCATCATCATATTTTCGGAAGAAACGTTTTGTAACAGGTCTACTCATTTGCAGAACAGACAAAAGTTAATATTAAATGAATAATCACAATGTTTCAAATCAACTTATTTCAATTTCCAATCAACCGAGGCTTAAAACATTTGATTCTTGAGACAGAGTAATTACTGAAGGATTTAAATGGAACCGTGGCAATGGACTTCTTTAATCCTCTGCGGATTCGGTCTCTTTAAAGAATTGCGACCATCAGAACCGTTTCTGACAGAGTACCTTACGGATTACAAGGGAATACCACAAGAAAAGGTTTATAATTAATATTTATTATATTTTCTCATTTTCTCAAAAAGAAAAAATCCTTACATACATTAGGAATTTACTCAAATTCAGTCCACTCCAAATCAAATGAAAGAATTGCACATTCAAAGTGAATGTAAAAAATCAATAACATTGAAAAGAAAATACCATGATCAATAATTTATGAAATCAAATTTTTGGTACGTATTTTGCAGTTAGTCCACACAGCTTTTCCTGTGTGGACATACACGTACTTAGGAACTTTGGCCATTGTATTTCTCATCACGGATTTTCTCCGTTACAGAAGCGTTGTTATCTTTGAAGGATTTTCATATGTGACAACCTGGATCATTTTAACGTGGGGTCAAGACCTAACTTCTGTTATCGTAAATATTTGCAGTAAACTCATAACGACAGTTTTATCAATTATCATTAAAGTTTTAAATACAAATCCGTAAACGTATTTCGTCAAAATTGTGTTCTTTAAATAAAATACATTTTTGCATTTTCAGTTCGTAGAAATTTTGTACGGAATTGCGTGTTCCACGGAAGTAGCTTATTACACTTACATTTATGCTAAAGTGGACAAGTCCCATTATAAGAAGGTCACATCCTACACTTACAGTGCAATTCTGCTGGGAAGATTTTTGGGAGGATCCGTTGGACAATTATTGGTTTCGTTTAATGTTTTGGATTACCACCAGTTGAATTACATTTCCTTAACAGCAGTGTCCATTGCCACAATTTTTGCCTTGTTCCTCCCATCTGTCAATAAATCCATTTATTTTCACCGTAAGATTCAAAATGATCTTGCAGAAGGGCCAGAAGGGGAACTTCCCCCGGTTGAATCTGGCGATGTACGTAACACCACTAAAACTGAAAATGTGGGAGTGATAGAAAGAGCTCGGAATGCTTATCCAATTTTATGGCAAGATTTCAAGAAGGCTTATTCGGGAGATGGATATGTACTCAAATGGTCCATTTGGTGGGCCATAGCCACCGCGGGGCATCTACAAATATTAAACTTCATACAATCCCTGTGGGAAGTTACTAAAAATGAAGACGATGAAGTTTATAATGGGGCAGTTGAAGCTGCACACACTTTAATAAGTACATATTGTTATTTAAAAATAATTGAAACTTATTTTCAAATTTTTGAACTTCAAACTTTTGAAAATGACTACATTTATTGTAAAACATTTTCTGTTTCAAATGGCATTGTTTATCACAGAATATTTTACACCTTTAATTTAATCTATAAATATTATTTAGGCAATTGCTCAGTCTCGCAAAAATGTTTTACTACAAATTTTAAAATATTTCAGGTGCAATTTTAGCTTTTGGAGTTGGTCATGTAAAAATCCCTTGGGTGATTTACGGAGAAGCATTTCTTGGTTTAATTTCTCTTGTACAAGGTGGAAGTTTGATTATGATGTCACAAACTAGCAGTTTGTATGTTTCTTATGCATTTTACATGCTATTCAGAATTTTATATCAAGTCATGATTACGGTTGCAAGGTAAGTTTCACATTTTAACTAATATTATTAATCTATTAAGCAAATGAAGTATAACTACATCAAAATTCCGGATTTCGTTTCGGATAAATTTCGAATCTGAATCTTCTGAATCTGAAATAATTTTTTATCCAATCTTTCAGTGCTGAAGTTGCTCAAGGGATTAGCGAAGACAGTTACGGACTAATTTTCGGGATAAATACTTTTCTGGCTTTGGCCATTCAAACAATAATGACTTTAATTGTTGTCGATGACATAGGTTTTACTCTGAATGAAAAAGATCAGTTCATCGTGTATGGGTCCTATCATGGCGTATTGGGAGTTATTTTTATATCAGTAACTATGTATTCTTTAGTTAAATACATTTTCAGGGAAAAGAATAAATGATCGAAAAATTAAATTCGTAGACTCCTATTGGTTAATACTTTTACTGCTATTATATTATTACTGCATAAACTAACATAATTTATACTAAAATTCGACTACGAAAAAATCAACAACGAGGAAAAATAATTCCCCCTCACATATAGAAACAATTTCCACTACAATAAAAAAAATCATCAGCCCCATCCAAATATGTGACCTGGATGCGCCCCTGGTTTTTGACTGAACTGAGCGAGTTGAAATGAAGGCTTGTTAAAACCCTCAGCTCACCACCAGATGTCACATCTGTGGGAAAGGAAGGCAATGCCATGCATTCATTGCACAAAAACGGTACAGCAAAATGCACAATTCCCGCACTGTGTCGGGTTCGGGTTAAAGGCAAGGTTGAACAACGACGCTCAAAGATATTTTAGTCTTGACTTGAAGCTGTTGAAGAACTCGGCGTGGCTTTAGTATTCCTTCTCTCCGGGTTTGACTTTCTCGACAATCGACTGTTGACAATTTTTTTAAATTCGACGAAATTCGACGATTGCGTAAGTTTAATACAATTAAAAATATTTTATTTTCCACTAATAATAGACAATAAATCACAACAATAAACGATTGACGATTGCTTTCAAATTTTGAATAGTGAGGAAACATGAAGCCGTTTGGAAAGAGAAACAAAAGACTGGCTCGTCGTACTGGTGGCACCAGACTGACCGGACCGAGACGGGTTTGTTGTGTAGCCTGTAATGGGAAGATTAAAGAACCTGTCCAACTGCCACAAGCAACGTGCGAGAAAATTTTCAAGAAATCTTTGAAGATCGTTCACCCTAGCTTTGCCAAAGCCATGTTGGATAAAAGCAAGAACAACAACAACCTCTCGTTTTGTGAGAAATGCCATGAACCTATTTCTGAATTGGTGGAACTTAAGAAGAAGATCGAAACGATGCAACGGGAGTTGGTGAGTAAATCAACAGAATTGACCATTGGTATTTTGGAGCGGCGCACCAAAATAGAAAGTGGAAATGGACATTTGGATAATGTAAATCATCCGGGGAAAAAATTCATAATATTGGATGTCACTGACATTCCCCTTCGCTACAAGTCACTGGTTCCAGAATTGACAGCTGGGGAAGATTTGGATGAAGAGTTGAATGTAACCGAAGACAACATTGGAACGGATACTGCTTCCCCTCAAGATGTTGTAAACCTAGCACTTAAAGTTGAGACTGATGACCACAATCCACGGGTGCTGGACTCTAATTCGGAAACGCAGGATATTTCCAGCCAAGTTGTTGACGCAGATAATCACGGTGATGTTACCACCGTATGCGTAGCTGCGAGTGGCGTCAATCAACAACATTATGCTGATTCCATATCTGAATCTGATCACTCAGCTTACTCAGCTACAACAACAGTGGTCGATAAACCTAATCTACGTAAAGGACCTAAGCGTTTGGTAAAAAGTAAGTAAATTATTGCTCTTTTTCAACTTTAATTTTCACAAGTCGAAGTCCTAAATATACCAAACTAACTAAACACTTTTTGTGGATTTCAGTGTTAAAGGATGTTGATATGACTAAACTTAAACGCATCACAAAGACAAAATTCTCTCAACACCTGGATACTGACAAGGGAAAAAGCGTTTCAGGAAAATATGGCCGAAGAACCCAAAACACTCGAACTCGACTCGGAAAATCCTCGAAATCTGATGCCCCGGATGCCTCGAAATCTGATGCCTCGAAATCTGATGCCCCGGATGCCTCTAAAAATCTCCGTCCAAAAAAAAACTCGCACAAATGTTACGAGTGTGAGAAAGAATTTACAAGTAAACGCAACCTTTTGAACCACAGTCGAGTACATTTTGAGAAACAAGTGTTTGCCTGTGATCAATGCGAGAAAGTATTTTGTAATCAAAGCGGACTTACATTACACCTTCGCATACACTCTGGAGTAAAACCGTTCAAATGCTCGTTCTGCGAAAAAACGTTTACTCAGAAATTTAATACTCACATGCATGAAGCTAAAATTCACTTAAATGAGCTCCCTTACAAATGTGTCGTTTGCAAAGCTACATTTCGATATGCACGTGATTTGAATTCACACAAAAAAACCCACCCCGTGGATAAAAATTGAATTTTACAGTATCATTTTTTTAAGTAAATGTAACCCTTGACCCTAGATACTAAGTATTGTTTTTTTATTATTCTAATTCAAATTCTGAACAACTAATACTCAATTTTTCTCAGCTATCATGTTTATCTCAGCTATTAGATGTTAGTTTAGATATTAGATTCTTTGGTAATGTTATTATAATAGTTTAGTAATTAAAAGTATACCCTTGTAACTATGTGTGTCTTTTGATTCAATAAATAATAATTCTTTTAATAAATACTAACAATAATGAGTCCGTATGTACTGGAGAAATTGTATCCCATTTTGTTTTGTGTTTAGATTACATTTAGTTAGTTGACTCTTCAAACTTTCAAAGAACTATAATATTCGAATGTCTGTTCTGGGCTGTACCTATATACAGAATACAGAACCAAAGTTTTGATTCTTTAAAATGCTAACACCTGTTGTAGGCTGTAGGCAAAGTTTATATCTCGTCGTAGTAGTTACTAACAAAGAAAACTCAGGTACCTACTTAGAGTACCCTTAGACAACCTGATATCTACAAAGTACATAGTAAATGCATACGATTCGTCTAATCCTAATGCTCACTCAGTTTATGCATTCGTCATCATGATGATGATATGATATTGTATTTATTATCATGAAGTATGAAGTTATTAATAGGAAGGTACTCTGAAACAACTTTGTATAATTTGGTCGGATCATTGTAGTTCAAGCTTCATAGTAATAATGTCACCAGTATATACCAGTACTAATAATGAATTCATTTTTGTTGACCAAACAGTCACTTTTATGGTTCTTGATCCATATAATATAACAATGCATAATATAATAGTACAGAACCATGTACATTGTACAGCACAATGCACAAATAAAAAGATGTGTGTGATATGATATTAATGGCTAATATAATCACCCGAATATACAAATGGGCAAACACACGTCGTTCTGTCCTCAATGGACAGGACAAAACAAAGACTCAAACATAAGAACACTAGAACTAACGAAAGGAAGAATAAGACAGAGGGATGAATGACCTGAGACGTAAAAGATTTTGGTGAAGCTTTTATCCAGTCTCAACTCTCAACGTATCTTCTCCCTTTAATTTGCATAAATTGCGTAGGAACTGCCGAAACTGGTAATACAAAATGGTAATTAGTACTAATTACATAACAATAAGTACGAAATGTGGATGTTAAGTAAATAAATGTTAACAAAAGGAAGGAAAAGAGACATGACATTCGTATTTTCAAATGCGCCAATTCTTTAATGTGTCGTATTGCAACTAATAACAGTGACAACTACAATTTGGAATATGTGTAACAACAAAATGATATTCTCTGAATAATATTTTGAGTGGAAATACTTTTCACCGTACAAGTTACTTGCTCACATCGGTATTCTCATCCGGCTCTTCGTGGTACGTCGCCACGTACAAAGCTTTGTCGATTTCCTGCCAAATCATTACAAAAATGAGCAATCTATTTCAACTTTCTCATGAAAAATTGTAATCGTAAAAATGGATAGTGTCATTTAATAAGAATAGATGCGAGTACCTTGGGAATGGGTTTAATCTCAGTACCGAGTTCTTGTTCAATTTTCTGGAGGTTGAATCGGTCTTCGTATGTAATGAGATTAATGGCAACTCCTAAATGTCCGAATCTTCCTGAGCGTCCGATTCTGTGGAGGTAAGTCTCCGACATTTTGGGAAAGTCAAAGTTAATGACGACATTAACAGCTTGAATGTCAATACCTCGAGTAAACAAATCTGAGCAGACGAGGTTTCTGCAGTGTCCCCTTCGGAAGTCGTGAAAGACTCGGTTCCGGTCAGCTTGGTTCATTCGGGCATGGATGTAGTAGCAAGCGTAGCCCAAGTCCGTGATTTTCTTGGCCAGCAACTCCACTCGCTGTGTCGAATTACAAAAGATAATACTTTGGTTGATTTCCAACTTGGAAAACAGCGTGTTAAGGCAATGCACTTTCTGTCTCTCCTGCACAAACGCGTAATATTGAGTCACTCCCTTCAACGTCAATTCTTCCATCAGATTTATCTTGTAAGGATCTATCGTATGCTTTTTCTGTAATACACACATTAAATATTATTACATTAACTACAATGCCATGAACCACGACTATTCTTTTCTTATTCATGTTCCGCTTCTTTACACAGCTATGCAAACTCAAATCAAAGATAAACAAATGAAAAGATAAAAAGATTAATATTATGAGACATTTACCATGAACGACTCGACGGTGACGGGGAAGGTAGCTGAGAAAAGCAAGATTTGTCGCTTCTGTGGCAGGAATGAAATTAGCTTGTCTAACATACGGTTAAAGTCTTGCGACAGTAGTTTGTCTGCCTCGTCCAACACCAGCATTTTGCATTGATCCATCTTGCACACGTTCTTTTCCATCAAATCTATTATTCGACCTGGAGTCGCAATAATCACGTGAACTGCAAACACAACCAGGACATTCATCATTTATTCTTTTGCTGTAATAACGGGAGAAATAATGACCGCTTGGTACGGAAATAAATACCTTTTTGGTAGACACGAATGATGTCGTCCTTTAGGCCAGTGCCCCCTGTAGTCACCATCACTTTGATTTTCAAATGCTTTGCCATGTCAGTGCCAATCTGACTGATTTGCAGTGCCAATTCTCGAGTTGGAACTATCACCAGAGCTGAAACCACAAACACACCATATTATTTCATATTTTAAGTATAAAATATAACAAACATATCAACGCAATCAAGGCACTTAGAAAACTAAGGCTCTACATTCCTTAAACACGACAATTTCAATTTTTAAACTAAACAATTTCAAAATAAGGTCATTCTTGAAGTATTCCATGAATGAAAAAAGGAAAGGGGTTTTTGAATTTGTGGAAACCTTGGATGGCATCAATATTAGAGTCGACTCTTTCAAGAATGGGGATTGTATATGCGCCCGTTTTTCCTGTCCCATTTTTAGCTCTTGCCAAAATGTCTCGTCCGCTGAGTGCCATCGGGATACTCGCCTCTTGAATCGGACTTGGCTTGTCCCAACCCATCTCAAATATTCCCATCAAAAGCTCCCTATTCAAAAACAAGACAACAAAATATATGTCATAAATAAACTAATAATGAATAAAAGAAATGTTCCAATACAAACACCACACACACAACTTTTAAAAAATGTAAAAACCGAACCTGGTTAAGCAAAAGTCTTCGAATTCCTTCCCTTCCCTGTCGGTGACATCCGAAGTCTTGATTCTGCGGTCCTTTGGGGGAGCCTTGACCAATTCCTTCCATGTTTTTACTTCCTCGATCTCAGGTTTCGTTTCCATTCTTACTTCCTGTTTTTATTTCCGAATGTTTAATGTTTGTAGTTTGTGTTGCGTATCGCGTTCCTTTCGCTCCTTTCTCTTTCGTGTTACAAGGAAGACTAAAATTCAACTCTGGATATCCAGTCACGTTAGTCAAGCAAGTCTCTCCTTCCAGATTTCTAGTCCAGTAAAGATAAGTTATAATATTATTATGCAAAAATTAATGCAACCAAGAAAGTCAAGTCCGAGTCTTCTAAAACTACACAAATGCAAATAAAATCAACCACAATGCTCACATACAAATAGTCACAAAGTCATAATACAAAATGTAACCTTCTTCCCTTTAATCTTATATACAATTACTGCATTTAAATACTTCAAGTTCAAACTAAACTGTAAATGCAAATTTAAATATCAACAGATCAACACTGATAATGACAATTGACAACACAACATATTAGCTGTGTATTATTACTACAAATTACAAATGTCTTGTTAACTTTGAACGTTTATAATAACGGTCAGCGGCTAAGCTTGGTAAGCTGGGCCTTGAGGGAAATCCTCTATCGGCCCAATAATATCGATATGAATTTTTACACCAAGAGCTGAGTAATATTATTATTATCGTGAATTTCAATCATATTAAACTTTTTCAAATGTACTTGTACTACTTATATTATATATAAAACCGAAAAATATCGTCATTCTTTCTTACTTCTTTCAGCAAAAACTATTTAAAAAACTCAATCCTTTGCAATGTTAGGTTCTAGGTTGTCTCACCATCGATCGAGATTGAAATCTTTAGACAGGAAGAATAATTTCATGTTCTACTTCTTGAGCTTAAAGAAAAATTTAAAATGTTCTATATAATTTACATGCAACTTTTGGTGTTTATAATGCATAAAACAATTGTAATTACTTAAATTTTCTGTTTCATATATCAGGTTGAAATTGAAAATCCAATAATCTTAAGAGCTTTCCGATTTTGACTAACACTCTATACTCTAAATCGTAGTTTGGCTACTGAACTCTGCTCATTTTTTTAGATAGTGAACATTCTGAACATTCGCCGACTTTCAGCTCGATTCGATCCTGCACATTTTTACATATTATTAACATTTCAGTAGCAGCCATTATTGTCCTTAATTGATTAATTAGTGTATTGCAATTGCATGAAACACACAGGCCAAGAAGTACATAGCAAACGACACTGTAAATTCAATGTATTAATTATTACTATATGTATGATTAATACATAATATTCTAATCATAAGTATTTAATTGCTAAATTCTGACAAAGACAAAGAATCTAAGAGTTGGTATTATCTAAATAGTAAATACCTATATATATAGAGTACATACCAAAATACCAACTATGCATTTTACATGCCTCTATTCTATCATTCTATAGAGAGATTTATTTTTTCAATGTTTCATTGTCCAAAACTTACTTATCTGTAAATGCGCCATGGATAAGCACGAGCACAGTATAATAATAATATTGTTGTGTTGGTAGTTGGTATTGATATTCTGCTAACAATAATTTAGACCATACAATTAAATGATAAGACAATATTTTGTATTTATCATTTTTATCCTATACCTAATATCATATACTAATATAAATACCAGTGATTCACTATGTAATAAATACTCTTTTAAAAATGCTCAGAAAAATGAAAGTCAAACCCTAGTCCTGGTCAACCAAGTCAACCTGACCTCTGACCTGACATGACATAATATGCTACATGCACGAAGGCGTAGTTAGATACAGCCAGATCGGAATAAGATGATTCTGAATCAGAATTCGATTAGCTGTACGATCGGAGTTTAAACACAAACCTTTAAAATCCGAACCAGATTCGTAATCAAACCGATCTACCTCTATCTGAATCAGAATCGTTAATTGATTCAACTCCAACTTTAATTACAATAACACATGCTTTTCGGTTAACTATATTATCATAATTTACATAATACCATGCGTAAACTATAATTATAATATAAACAGTTCAGTTCGTAATCATTCAGATTTCGATCTAAAAAGACTGAGAAAAAGATGTACTGTAATTGACGAGAAAGCGAGGTGAAGATGAGAAAACAAAAGTTTTGAATAGAAAAATTGTTTAAAACTTTTTTCAAATCTTTGAATATTTATTTCGATTCGAATTATTCGAATGAATGGATTATGAATAGGAATTATGAAGGAGGACGAATACAGAAAAATAGAGCAGCCATTATGCAGCTCTTTCGAAGAAATAAAAGCCAGTTGGGTTAGGTTAGGTTAGGTTAGGGTTAGGTTAGGTTAGAGAAATTGAAGCCGCCTGGTGGAAGGAGGTTGAACTACTCTAACCTAACCTAACCCAACCTCACTTATTTCCACTAAAGACCATCAACACAGTTTAGTTGCAGATATGTAGAAACCTTCCAAAGAGGAAGGGTTCGAAATGCGTCCATTTACGATGGTGAATAAAATTTATAAAATTAATAAAAAATACAATTTCCAATGGCCCAAATGATTTTTTTTACACATCATCCCTCTCATGTTTAGCGTTCTATGATTCGCTTATGAAATTTCGAAGTATCTTTGATTAGAAATGGCGTGCTTTCAAAATTTAAAAATCGGATACACGTTTTATATCTACAAATCTTATCC
>JAQFYB010004409.1:0-16356 GCA_034694085.1 Pogonognathellus longicornis
TTGTGTAATACAAAGCTTTTTTCTGTTTTATTTTAAGTTGTTAGTTGTATTTGCTGAACATTGATATTCATATTATATGTACAGGTACAGGTTACATTTTTTGTCACATCATAAATTTTAAAGGTAGGTAAATTATGTGTGTATTTAATTTAATTACATAGTACCTAATACCTATGTATGTAAATGATTTGCATGAAAATACTCTCAGTCAATGCAATAATGTGTGGCTAAAAGAGTTTTTGAACAAAAATGCATTTTGTGTTGAACACGGCTGAATAAATTTTGCATTTATTGTTAGTAGGCATATAAAGTGAGTACGAATTCCCTTTCGTAGTAATGTACATACGTATAGGTATTGAATACTGTAAAAAGAGAGAAATGCAATACGAATTTTTGCCTTGCACACATTGTTTTTTCTGAGATTGGATAGTAAATTCTTTGTAAGTTGTTGCTGGTGCGTGGATAGTGTAAAGAAAATAGTGGGCTGCTGGACGAGAATAGTGAGACGCTCGGAAAGTTAGGCATGAGAGTAAAAAGGCGAAGAAGAAAGGCGAGGAATGGAAATCGGAGTTAAAGCCAAAGCAGTGCAAAGCTAAAAGGAAAAGTATCGCATATGTTTACTCTTATACATTCACCCTTTATACAAATGTTCTATACAAATCTTCCCTACAGTATAGCATCTGCAACGGGGCTAGGTTTGTATTTTGTATTGTAGTTGTAGTTGTTGAGACGGTTGAGTTGAGAGTGGCTGCTAGAGATGGAAATTGGTATGGTATATGATAGGAGTAGTGTAGGAGTCGGGTATGTGTGTGTCTATGTGTACGGGATGATGATGATGATGGGTTAAGGAGGAGGATAAGGATTGGGATGAGTATGGTAGGGATAAGGATAATAGTACAAGTGTAGTGAGTGAGTGAATGTGCGGTGACTGGTGAGTTTAGTTTAGCGGGTGAGCTTAAGAAAACAGGAGAATGGTCTCAACTCTCGTCTCTGAACTGAATTGCTGTGAATCGTCTCTCTTTTTCGCTCAGTCCTTCACTCCTTCGCTCTTCACTCACTCAACTCAACTCGACTCGACTGAACTGAAGCCAAGTGAACTGCCTGTAATGTAAGTATAAGCTACGACTACAACAACTCAGTCGAGTCTAGTCGTCTTCTTCTTCTTATTCTCCTTCTTTCCAGTGTGTAGCCTTTATAGTAAATACTAGAACTCTCTCTCTCTTTGGGAACAGAGTCGTTGTATAGAAATGAAAGGAAACTTTACTCTTTTTCTCGTCTTGCACTAACTATTGATTTTTATGCAAACAAGCTGGTTGCCAAAAGAAATGTTTGATTCCTCACAGTAGTAGTTCTATTCACAACACTTCACCATTTCAACATTCTGAACAAGCAACTTGATGGCAAAGCATAAGGAAATAAGCACATACAGAACCAAAACCATTTATATATACCAATATATTTTATACTTCTCCTTACTACGTAGAAATGTAAGCAACTTCTCCTTATTCTCGTCCTCCTCCTTGTATAGAGTAGTCCTCGGAGTTGTCGTTGTCGTCGTCGACGGATCGTCGTCAGTTCAGTCGTCTCTCGTATACTAGTACATAGTATAGAAGGAGAAAAGAAGCGTCATAGTCATCTTTCACCATACCATCCTTCACCATAGCCATCTTTCACCCAGTCAACTGACAGTCAAGTCAAGACTCAAGACCGAAAGAACCAAACCAAACCATCGCAACCCACCAACCAACCAAACCGAGTCAACCAAACCGCAGTGCAAGAACTTCAACGTCCAACAACAGCCACCGTGTCAGAGTCAGGACTCTCCTAGTTCCTCCATCCATGTACTCATGTAGCCAACTCAAACCACCAAACTTCGTCCTCCTCTGTCATGTCATGTCTCCTCCCTACTTTCACTAATCCCTTTTAAAAGAGACACCAGATTTCCACTCAGATACATTCCTACACACTCCACACTGCATTATCTCCCGACATACGTACACAACACACATACACAAGCCATCGCATCATCGGGAGCACGCTAATATCCATATTATCCCTCCAATATCCAAAACTCTATCTACACTCTACATCCACCTTCTCAAACAAACTCCCATGTATTATATACCCATCTACTAAACAACACAACAACACACCCACAAATACCCGTTCTTCTTTTCATCGGCCTTCGTCCAAGATACATCCTGGTACTCCCATTTAATGCACAAATCTAAACTCAATGCTAATATTATACTCTATATATGTCTTGTACCTTTTTCTACATTTCTAAAAAAAATAGTAATACCTATACACTAAATACAATACATAGAGTGTAACTATGTGATTCATTTGCAATTCAATTACTTTTTAACAAAGGTAAAATCATCCCCTTTCAGTATAAAAGTGAAATCATTTAAATTTAAATTGCACATAAGGGCAGCCAAATTCTAAAGTTTGTACTGTCAAATTGAGAATAATTCATTGTGAAAAGTATAGGCAGTATAATAGAAGGAAGAAGAGTGTTTGGGAAGATGCTTGTGAAAAAGAGCATGTAGAGGTAATGTCTGTAAGAATGAATGGCAGAAAAAGTTTGAGTTGAATTACTTCGTCCTTTGTATTCCATCCATCCGTCGGGATCCATATCCATCCACTTTGCTTACTCTCAATCAGTTTCAATTACGTTACTCTGAATACCTCGTTGAAAAGTAACCGTTTGCAATTTCAACACACTGTGAAATGGAAAAATACACAAATGCAAATCTTTTATCTGGATGCTTTTTTCGCAGTACCACCTAAAGAATTGTTAGTATATTCAAAATAACTATATTGTAAAATAATTCATGTCAGTAAATAAACTGAGCAATTTATATAGAATTTTACATAGTAAATCTAGACATGTCACGAAGTTTTGTATAACGTAAATATTTAATGTTTTTAAATAGGGACTTACTTTTTTAGTGTAATGAATGATGGAGCAATTAATACTTTTAAATATTTATGTGGTAAATCTGAGTCATTGTATTATACTAAGGAATTTGTCAACATGAGTACGTTTATAAATAGTCTAATGATATAAGTATTTAATGTGAATTCATGTCATATTTCGTCTTGATACTGTTATGTAATAAAAATTTATAGCAGGGGCCCTTTGAGTAATAGTGTTTGGCTCCCTGAGTTAAAGAAGTGAAGAAAGAAGTTTCATCGGTACATTTGAACACTATATAGGACTAGGAGTTTTTACACGGGATGAGTTATGGACACAGAGAAACGAGAGTGAGTCTACTGACTATTTTGGAGGAGTAGTGTGTTTTGACTTAAAAGTGTATACATACACACAGTCTCGTCATAGTCATCTTTGGTTGTGGCTGCTGGAAGGTTAGTCACTCAATTGAATTTGAGTGCAAGGAAGTTTACTTTACGTTGCAATGCGTTGGATGGAAAGTAATCACATAAAGAAACACACAAGTAGTATCTTTCCCTTTGCTTGAGGGCCAATCTCCAATGCAAGTAATTGGAATGCAATTTTGATGCGATAAAGTCCAATTGGTTTTTTTCCACTTGACTGGAACAAGCACTGAAATAATTAAGAATGAGAGCTGGAGCCCCCAGGTTCCACATTCCCAATTCTTTTCTTATACTTCTATACACCAGCTCCATATATCAAACATTCCATTCTCCAGTTTCTCCATACAGATTTGACGATTCTCAGCTTCAGCTTCATCTTCATGAGTTCATAATATCAGCAAGTCTCACACTTGAATCTCAACTCAAACCACACCAATCAGCAATGCCACACTAGTGTGGTGTATAAAGTAAAATAAGTATAGTGAACCACACACAATCAGACTTTTCCATTTCCTCCTTCTTTTTTCGGCTGCACGAACACCAGCGACTTTCTCCAGCTACTTTATCACCCTCTCACCATCTATTTATAATTTGCCGTTGAAATTAGATTGGAAATCAACTCACTAGCCGTCAGATAAGATTTTGAGATTTTTGCTTTTAGCCGCAGTTACTTCCTGCTCCTACAGCACTTATTACGTTTTAAGCACAGTGCAATGCAGGGGAAGTTGAGTAAATTAGGACTAATGCCATTATTCCATGTGTTCACACTTGACAAAATCAATTACTATAATATACGTAGTAGTAATAGTGTGGAAAAGTGGTTTCCTATCTTTCTTATACTTACACACAGCATAATATTTGCAATGGGAGTTTGTAAGTGAGTATACGACTGGCAATATTGGTATAGTGTTAACTGCTATGTAACTCTAAGAGACAGAAATGGTGAAATTAACTTTTGATGCGATGCCTGGAAGGAGATAAATTATTACAAGATCGAAAAAAGAAGGAAAAAACGTGAGTTATCACGAGGAATATGCCGTTTCTGCTTTATTCACTTTAAACATTCAACTAACCACGAAATGTACGTATTAGTAAGAACTATTGAAGATTTCTTAGACGAAATACATAGCAATACATCAATATTAGTTTAGACATTTAGTATAGTAGTATGCTATTAATTGTATTGTGCTATAGAATTACTTTTACATTTAGTATAGTCATGTATTGTATAGAAGCATCTCGCGTGCAGACACTTATTGATTACATTACATGGAGATAAGTCGTATATATAGTATGGAATATATATTTATGGAATTATTATTATTATTTATACATACACAATATACAATGTTATATAGAGAGATGTACATACTTTTTTACATTCATTTATTTTATTCTTAGTAACTACATTCATTTCATCTTTTATTTATACGTATTTACTTTTGTAGTTACTTTTATACAGACAGCATTTGATCAGCGTAGTTAAATAGAATAGACATAGCTTAATTGTTACTTGTTTAGATAAACGTCGAGATAAATAGAACGCACTATCTACTCTCATCATCATCACTCCTCATTTTTCCATCATGTACATACTTTGTAGTAATTACGATTACTGTCTAACGTATAATAGAGTCTATGTTAAACTTATAGCTACTTTTATACTTATCCTGTATGTATGTTATGTTATACGAGACTAGACATTAATTTCTTTTTCAAGGAGCACATTTCTATACATACTATTTATTTTTACACGTTTCTTTTTTAATATAGTACATGATACACATTGACATTACGTGACACAACTTCATTAATTCATTGCTATGTAGTCATTATATTAATTACTTATGCATTAATTTGTATTCTGCTCTGATTAGCAATTATTTTTTCATTTGACTTTCTCTACTTTCACATTTAATTACGTACATTGTGGGAGGTTATATTTAATTGTTAGCTAATTAAAATTAATTGTATAAGCGTCTGGACAAAGTTGTACCTACTCCTAAGTACAATTCGTACATAAATAGAGAAACCTGTTACTTACATTCATGTAAGTAAAATAGTGTAAGAAATAGCAAAAGGAATAATCTATCACTATTAAGTGTTTCATTGATATTACTAGTAGAATTACATCTCAACAGCAACAAAAATAATGGGATAGATCATTCTCAATCTAACTTGACAAAAAATAAATTGCATTAGTAACAAAATAAAAATTAAATTGTTTATTTTTTGCTTGAATACAGTAATCTACAGAATGAAATCATTAAAATATTACTATGCCTTATGGAATGGTTATAAGATGGAAATAATATCAGGCAAATTTTCAACAAAGTGGCAATTAAAAACTTCATTTCTTTACAGAAATCGGAGAAGACAAGAATAATGATGGATATGAATTGGACTGCCATACAAGATAAAATGCCCTTGGCAATGACAAGAATAAACCAAGACGAAATTCACACTAAATATAAGTAGTTAAGCGTAATGGAAAAATATTAAAGAAATACGACACCTTGATGTGTCCCTGCTTCAAACTAGCATTCTGCTCATATCTATTATATTGTAGGTATGTAACTTTGCTTTTAATTATAATAATATTTTTTATCCCTAGCCAATAATACACTAACTCTAATATACACAACTACATAGGTACTTACTCTTTATTACGAGGAAGTAATTCTCCCTTGACTTAGCTATCATATAGACGATTAGGTTTTAGGTAGATTTGTAATTGGGCAATAATATTTTAACATCTATATGTGTACCCCAAAATGTATTTTTGTATATAGGGAGCGTAATGCTTATGATTATTTTTCATTCACATATAATTTGTCCTCCGTTTGTCTGTAGTGTTTTTATAATTTTCATACACGAATATTACCGTACAAATTGAGTGTAATGATGAGGGAAGGGAGATAATTTACACTGTGTGATAATTTACACATGAAGAGTAAAATAAGTAGGTAGTTAGTTACTCTAGAGGTACATACTCTTTGCGAAGAATGATGAAAGGGAAAACCCATGATCAACTTTTCAGTATTTTACAATCATGCGTTTTCCTTTCCTTACTGTAAATGGCTTTTATTACACGAGCTAGTTGGATTGGCGCTTGTTGGTAGTTTATTTAGCAACAAGGGGAAATTATATAGGGAGCAGAACGAGCGTTTGGTCTCGTATTGCCATTTCACATTTTATAACGCTATTATTATTATTGTCTTCCCTTACAACAACGGCAGATATCTGTATGCGTATAGGTAGACTGTCTCTCTGCTTTTACCATTAATTGTCTCCCTGCCCGAATGTGAAATATACATTCATGACTATGACACTTTATATACAACACCAGTGATATATAGAATTGTTATGCAAAGTGCAGGCATCATAATAATATAAAATCCAATTCCTATCCCTATATTACCCAACATGGAATGTTCCGACAATATAAATCGCTTAGGTAGTAAACTACATGATTATTACGTATTATTTAACTTGTATGGGAATAACACTACAAAGAGGAGATGGAGATGCAACAACGTCATCTCCAGAATCACACACTGATGTTAATGAACACTAATGATTAATTACTTACATTTAAATAACTCATGGGGATACATTAGAAATGTTACATTTCTATTTATACCTAAGTTAAATTTTTTGTATTGTACATAATATATTATTTAGCTGTAATTTTATGGTGCAGACTTAGTATGGGGGAGCCAATCTTTCTTTCTTGATTGGAATCCATTTGTGTGCAGAGTGTGTTAAATTAAAGTTGAGTTAAAGGTAACATAATAATGACATTAGGACATTGTGTATATTCTACTGCGGGGGAAGTGTTAATTCAGTATGACTTAGAAAATTACATGGCCGTTGTTGCTGCAAGTGCTAATACACTCATTTAGTTACATGTACTATGTATGTAGTACGTGTGGCTTTCCTTCGTTGGACACTTTAATTAAGTTTACAACACTGTTTTTGTTTCATGGGTTGAAGAAGAAGTGCAATACAGAGGTATAGAACATGTCTTGTATATTTGAAAGCGTATTTGTATTTCTAATACAGATATAAAGTTGTTTCAAGGGTTGGGTTGTAGTTGTAATTGTTTAATAAGGTAACAACGTAGTATTAGTATTGGCTGTTGTAGGTATTGCATGTGGTGATGAGAGTGGCATGGAATGCATAATAGTCTCTGCTCGAGAAATGAATTAATTAAGATTGTATTTAATTAATTTTACTTTACCGCAGTTTCTGGTATTAAGAACGTGTATATAGGAGTAATTGTAGTAATTAGTGGGTGGGTGATGCTTTGATGACACTCAACAAAGACTCAAAGCGTCTCAGGCTCACAATCGGAGAGAACATTGACAATGCTATCATTTTCATCATCATCGTCTTCCCCATCCTCTTCGTCACTTTCGTCTTCCTCGGAGCCTGAGTCATCTTCTTCTACTTTAATCCTTTTCTTCACGCTAATGCTATTGTTGTTATTGTTATTGTTAATATTACTGTTATTCTCACTGCTAGAATTAATTCGAGACACAAGGGGATTTTTCGTAGTTTCACTTTCCTCCGCACCACTCATTCCCAAAGGCGAGTTTTCCTTTCTCCGAATTTTACCCGGAGGGGCATCTTCGTCCAAATCACTCAATCGCGTGGATTGTTCATTTCTGTGGTGTCCATCATTCAAACGACCCTCCAATATTCCATGGCTTTTGCTATTGTTGATGCACACATTTTCCTCGGCACCGCTTTCTCCGTCTTTCTCCCGGTTTTCATTTTCTTCTTCGTCTTCACTGTGGACTTTCCCGGAGGATGCTCTGCTTTTGTTTTCACTCGTTTCCTTTTCGTCCCCTTCAACTTTGACCTTAGTGTTGAGATTGTTGAAAGTGTTGAAACGATCCTCACTGTTGGCGGATTTGTTAACCAAAGGAGTCTGAGGGGTTCTGGGGATGCTGCTGCTGGTCAAATTACTAACGGCATGCATCATGTGATTGCTGTTATTATTGTTGTTTATGTTGTTGTTATTGTTATTGGCTATTGTGGCGGAGTTGCCATTAATTTTAATTTTGATTTTCAACTCGTCAGCTGAGTGTTCGGAATTGGAATGTTCTGCTGGCGAGGGATTGTCTCTATTGTCATCGTCTTCCTCCGAATCTGCAGAACTTGAGCTCCCACTTCCACCACTTCGTCTTCTTTTCACATTTGTCACAGTTTTAGTTTTAGTGCTATTGTTAGTGCCGGGAGTGTTGGAGTTAGAGTTTGTGTGATGGTGGGGTAAAGTTGGAGGTAGATGATGATTGATGAGGGAATGATGGTCCTTTGTCGTAAGAGGAGAGGAAGAATGATGATTATTAATGGGATGACTTTGTGTGATTTGGCTTGGATTAGGACTCGGACTAGAAATGTTGCTCCCACTTCGTGGGCCCACGACAATTGCTGCTGCATTTGCTGTTGGAGGAGCATTGGGAGTGGAGGAGGCGCTATTAGTGGCGGAGGAAACATTCGCATTAGGACGCAGCTTTTGATAAATGTGTTGCAGGTTTTCAAGAACGTATTTTGTGGAAAGAGAACCCGACGAGGATCCTGAAGACGAGTTGGAGGACGAAGAGTTTGATTGCTTAGAATTGTTGTAGCCCGTGAGATTGGCCTTTTGTTGATGTTGTTGACCGAGTTGAGTGGAGAGATGGGGAGAGAGGAGATTGGGGTTATTTACTGAGTAGCCTGGAGGAGCAGTGGCAGAAGACATAGATTCTCCCGCAACAGCATTAGAAGTGGACGAAGAGGACATTTGGTGGATTTGTGTGAGGTGGTGTTGGTGCATTTGTTGGTGGTGCGGATGGTTCTGGCCGTGGTGGTGGTCGTAGTTAGCAGCCGGTGCTGCTCGGGAATTCGCATTGTGAGGGACTTGCGGAGAAGAGCGAGATGAATTGTAGAGATTTACGTCGGAAGGGTCACGGAAAGCTGACAGGGGTTTATAGATCGAGCGAGGTGGCGGAGCAGAGGCACTGCTGTTCTCCCAAATGCGACCCGAGACTCGTAAATCAACGCAGAGGCCCGCATCCTGAGCTCCTCCAGAACTCCCACCTCCGCCACTCTCTGAATTCACTTTTGCCAAACTGGATTTTGTGCTAGAAGGGGAAATGCTGCTTGTCCGAGAATTCGCACCAGAATGATGATGATGATGATGACTATGATGATTGGGATGATATGCATGCGACGTCGACGACGAAGATTTTTCTTCCTTTTCAACCACCACACAACCTCCAGAGTTAGCTCCACTGTGACTCAAACTATTACGACTTGTCCCACAATTCCCCATGTTGCTCCCACAACTTCCAGTGCTGCTGCTATTGCTCGAAGGAGACGGTGACGTCAGGCGGGAAATTGAGAAGCTGGAAGATTTACTCCCACTTTGATGTTTGTTTCCACTTGTTGTCCCTCCGCCACCACAATTGTTTTTACTCGTCCCACAAGAAGAGGAGGATGATGTAGACTTGCTTTTACCCGATCCCGTCTTTGCGGTTCCATTGTTTAAACCTAGGCTGCTACTAGAATGGGAATGATGATTGCTATGTTTGTTCAAATGACTAGCCATATGGTGATAGCCGTCCAGCTTCATGTGTCCTCCCCCACTCATCATCATAGAATCCTTACTTGTGCTCAGAGAGGAAGGTGAGATTGCTTTGTCTTTGCTATTTGTCAGCATCGAAGACTCCCGCCCGGAAGTGGCCGACATTTTTGCGCCGTTTCCGTGAGATATTCCATGAGATGCTGGGTGATGATGATGATGATTGGTGTCCATTGTAGGAGGAGCAAAGTGATGATGTGAATGAGAACCCACGGAAGAGGAATGAGACGGATGTTGCTGAGGACTCGCACTTCCACTCCGGGTATTTCCTCCGCCAACTCCGCCACTTCCGAGGAGATTGAGATTGTCCGCACGGAATAAATCTGTAGGGGAGAGTCCTCCTAAATATGAAGCGGCTGCAGCAGCCTGAGCTGGGGAAAGACCACCCATTGATTGACTTCCGCTCACACCTGTTCCACCAGCCGCAGCAGCTGATGACGGAGAATGGTGACCACCTCCCGGGAAGCTCATGCCTAGATTCATGTTCATTGCTGCAGCGGAATTCATGTATGGGTTCGGAAGAAACGGCGGGAAAAACCAAAGAGGATGAGCTCCAAAAGGATTTTGAAGTGCTGCTGCCGCTGCGGCGGCGGCTGCTGCAGCGGATGAAGAAGAGGCTGAAGAAGCCGAACCTCCAACTGGAGAAGATAGAGTCGCCCCAGAATTACCAGCTGGACCTCCCTGAGGATTCAGAATGTCACCCATGTCTTTGCCCTGTTGATTCAAACAAGCACAATACATTAATTTTAAAACACGTACCAATTACAAAATTACAAACAATTTTAATTTTTCTCTTTTTTCCCGGAAAACTTTCCCGGACTGAGGAAATAAACTGATGTAATTGAAATTTACATTATTTTTGTTGCTTTTCCAATATTTGAATTGTAAATTGAACGATATCGTGTTAATGTCCATTTAAATTGGTATAGTATATGAATAGAATGAATATTCTATGTGAGCTAAAAGAAATTTAAGGGGAAATGGAGAAAGTTCATGTAATGACGAAATATACCCAAAAAAGTAATACTTAGTCAGGTATCTGTATATAGTTGTTGTTTCATGTTTTCAATCTTTTCTAAATGTAATATCGTGTAAACTGTCGAAAGACTTGTGTTGCAATTGCAATGGAATCGCCTGTGAATTGAAGAATGAAGAGAAAGAAATAAAAAGAAGGATGAGCTGAAAGATAGGAAAAGTGTTGTAGTAAAAGTGTACAAATACGAAGAATAAGGAGCGAGTAAAGAAATTGTAGGAATGAGATGAAGAAATGAGCTCAGAGTGGAAGATGTTTGCAGTTTAGTGTTGTTGAGACTGACGAAAGTGGAAGATGTGTAGTTTAGTTTGAGTTTGTTGTATGTGTATTAGTATGAGACTCATGAGAGTAAAGTGAACTAAAGTAGTATCTTTTATAATGTTATGTATGTAAGACTTTTCCCATCTTCTTTATTGCTAACACCACACACACACTACATGGTCCACCCAAAACTTTGGATATATTGTTGAAATGCATACTACTACTATAGCTTATTGCTTTCAACTCAACTTGCACGTGCTGAACAAACAATAACCTCCTTTGTCATCGACTGCTTTTTCTTTGACAAAGAAAAAATAATTCAAAAATAATAATGTAAAGAAAAACATACAACGTATGCACAAAAAATTAATATTAACAAAATATAATACAACAGCATTATTAGAACTACCTTGCACTTTCACAGTTTTCTTCTTATTATTCTCTTCATAAAAGTATTCTCGTCTTGTTTGGAATTTAATTAAGTAATTTTAGTGTTGAAACTTATGTACCTATATCCCTACAAAGTAAGTCTGAGAAGCCCTGTATATTTCAACAATACAATTCCTATGTAGTAGCAATAGCAAATATTAAGTTTGTGAAAGTGTGGAAGGTATATGTACATACATTTGAGTTGAGTTGTAAGAATCGCTAAGTTGAGAGTGAGACTGTGTGTGTGAAATAAGAAGGAGGAAATAATATCTGAATGTAAGTGTGTGTATAATGGAAAGTGAAGTAAATGGAATGTTTTCCTTTGGTTGGGCAGGGCAGGCCATGGGTTTTCGGAGGATGCACATATAATAATAATGTACGTAGGAGAAGTAGATAGGATGGGGAAATGTTATATGGGGTCATTATATTAGCAAGTGCAATGTGGTGAAAGTTGACAGCATGAGTAAAGCAAGGAAAAGTAATGTAACGTAAAGTACGAAGTAACTATCTACTAACTGCCATGCCGGGACTCTGCCTCCAACACCAACACCACCACTAACCCCAACAGAATCAACTCTCCTATACGTATACACACATACTACAACTATGTCTCTATACACACTAGTAGTGTATACTTACACAATGCTCTTCAATATCTCCCGGATATATGTATCTCCATATTAACTGTAAGTGTATAAGTACATATACATTATGGATAGAGTACTACACAAGATCTCCATGTAATGCCAAACCAACCAACCAACTTAAACTCACGACAACTTAAACTTATGCAGTCTCAACACTTTTACAGCTACTCGCCTTCCCTTTACTAAAACACTTTTTACTACCACTACGACCTGCAAAGCCCACTTTAACACAAAAAATTATAAATGCCACAATATTATTCCTTTCTTAATGCAATTACACATAAACTTATTTAACCAGCGCAACTAACGTTAATGCCACATTATTCATGAGTATGCCTAATCAACTCAAACATTTACCCATACAAATAGAGATCCATTTTCTTCTACATTCTATTAAAATGGCAATGGTAAATATTAAAAAACAATTAATTAGATAGGAAACCAATGAGCGAAAAATATGAAACAATTGAATAGTTTTTTTTAATTGAAAATTTGGAGTTGGAAGATTTTATGAGAATGCAACCTAAAGGTATACACTAAATATAATATTATGAACCATGTGAATAATGGGTGGAGTATACATAATGTAGACTTGTAGTTTGTGTAGAGTGCGAGTGTAGGTAAGAAGTAAGTAGGTAGAGTAGGTATTTATTAGAGATGTAAAAACCGAACCAAAACCATAACCGAAATGTTTTTTCGGTTTTCATTGTTGAATTGTGGGGTCATTTCGGTTTAGACCAGTTTTGGTTCACGCTGATTTGGTGTCGGTTTGGTTTCGCTTCCAAAAATTATAGTTGTTTCGGATACAAACTCTTTGCTTAGCTGTCGGTGCTGCCTCTCTAGAGCAACGAGGCATTGATTTAACTTCTTCACCACATTGCAGTATTAGCGTAGGTAAATATTCAATTGCTATTGCGTAAATTTTATCATAAGGAAAATAGTGAGGTAATAATGACAATTTCTATATTGTTTCTTTTTTGTTGCTACATTCTTATTTTCGGTGTGGTTTCGGTTCGAAATTTTTATATGATTTCGGTTTTGTTGCAAAATGTAGAAAAAATTGACGTCTCTAGTACTTATGTGAGGTCTGTTGGTTGGAATGCAAAGGGAGAAGAAGGAATATATATGAAGAGTGTCGTCATGGGTTGAGCCTTTATGTAAGTATGTCGTAGTGCTCCACTCGACTCGTAACTTTTTCTTGGTTGCCAAAAAGAAATGAAATGAAAGAGTGCACAGAGAATTTAGTGGAGTTGACTGAAGGGAGGACGAAGACGAAGCTGAAGGAACGAATGCGGCGACCAAGAAGAAGAAAAAGAAGGCCAAGCCAAGGAAGCCAAGGCTTATAAAAATATCGAGAGATATTATTGCTGAGCTGCTGTGTTTGTGTATGAAGCAGGAACCACCACCATAGCAGTCTTAGTCCACCACCACCAGGAAGGCATCTGCAGGAGCAGCATCCAGGAGAAAAGCAAAAGCAGCAAAGAATGTAAATGTAAGGATATATCTACATTTCCCCACTTTCTTCTCCATGTATCTACACATTCATCTTTCCAAGCCATGGAGTATTTATGCACAGACGACTCACCAACCACCACTACCACTACTTTCCTATTACTTACTACTTACTATTTAGAATGCCACCAAAGTAGAACTAAGCTGGCGAATTGACGGCCGTTTACTTCCCCCGCACTATTACTACTCCTACTACTACAGTCATCACACAAAACCTTCTTTAAACATAATGGATATGTATACATATGTATATACCTTGGCTATAGATTGTAAGAAGTAAGTAAGAAGTGTATGGAGACATGTAGTAGTATAGAATATACAGAGACAGAAAGAAGAAAGTGAGAATATAAAAGAAGAAAAGGGTTGGAATGGATGTAATGTGACGCAACGTAGTTTATAATAGGGAAATACCAATAGAAAAGTTTCTGTCGACAGATTTTCTCCTTCAGACTCTAAGTTGTTTAACTTCATTTCGTAGGATAATAAAGCTTCAAATCGAACTTTGAGCCATCTAATGCTCTCCCAAAACAGGTCCACACACATTTACTACCAACGGCCTAACTATTCTATTCTCTATACATAGCGACTTACTCAACTTCTAGCATATAAGATTGCTTTTTACTACTTTCATTCCTATTCCTAACACACAAACTACAAATACTTCCACCATAGTCTCTTTCAACGCTCTTTCACCGATATACTTAAACCCACCATCATATCATGTAAGTAGCAACTATCCCTACATGCGACATCGTCATTTCCCAAAACCTTTTGTCACAAACTTACCAAGTAATAGTACTGCATCTACTATCCTTCTATACTGTACACACTTTTATTTTTATTTTAACTGACACCAGTTAACTGTGCACAATCTACTTTTAGTTTTAACAGGGTTCTTCTAATTATCAATTATAATGAAATAATCTACTAAGCAAATTACATACATACAGCAAACCACGCGTCAAATCTAATCAGTTAATTAAATACTCTGCATACAAACGCATTAAGATTTAATTTATTTACTTACACCTTCGGAACTGAAAGAAAATGAAATACCTACAACAATAACTTTTCATAAACTTTTTTATTTTCTTGAAAATTTAATATGGAAGGTTTGGTAGTTTCTGTAACTAAAATTGGTATGCCTTTGTGATTTATTCTACATTTATCATTCTCTCATTTTTCCATTTTATCCAATATCATTTTTATGGAGAGACAGGATTTCCTGAAAAAGTGAACCGTTCGTTGGTATGAAGCGATTCTAAAACTTGGTAGAGTACAGGTACGTGTATAGTAGTAGGCAACTCCCGTAGTGTTTTATTTCTCAAACGCTTCTGTGTAACATTAGCTTTGCTAGCCGTAGTTCTTGGGTTTAGTTTGGGATTAGCATTTAGCACGTAGAGCGTACTTATAATATTATGTGCTACACTGCTACTGCCACTTTCAACTTAACCGTCTCAAGTCCCTATACATACACTGTGCACTACCATCCTGGCAAATACCTATACTTAGTTATTACATTACAAACTGAATATGTGCCACAGGCAAGGAAGGTACTATGAATACACAAGCTACAAGCAAATACATAAAAATGCGGCTACTATTTCTAAGAGTATATATGGGGCACATAGAATGTTATTTTTAATATCATTATCATTCTTACGCTTACTCTTAGTATTATTTTTATTATTATTATTATGACCAGGTCTTTAAAAGAATAGTGTTCCTATTGAATCTACATGACGCCACAACACAGGGCGATGGTTGGAAAGAGTAGGCATAAACTCACTTTGTTTTATAGGTGTGGTGGTAAATGTTGGGTGAGTGGACAAGTTTCATGCGTAATGTCATATAGTGCTAATATAAGAAGGAACGTTGTGTTGTTGACTTGACTTGACTCGGGTTTTGTGCAAAAGACACAGGGAAGTATAAAAGTGGAATAGAAGTCGATTATTTTTGAGAACCACACCTGAATTGTAAAAATGGGCGAGGAGTGCAAAGAGTTGAGTCACGGAGCGGTACGAGTTGACCAAAATCATTCCCGTTTCTCAACAAAAGCCAATGATAGCTATCTTTGTGTATGTATATGCGATAGTGCCACCATTACATTCTACTACAACTACTTAGGCATATTTCTACTTTATACTATACCACATTCATTTACACACAACTGAATCGCTTTACAGAATCTATGTATAATACTTTCCACAACTTTCTCTAGTACTTACTAGTAACCTGTAGGTATACACAAAAGACTTGTATATATTCTAAGTCCGCTATTATTACTATCGATGGAATAGACGACTTAGTTTTAGACCTCACGAGGTCTTATAGAGCCTACATGTCTGTCTGTCCGTCTGTCCGTCTGTCCGTCCGTCTGTCCGTCTGTCCCCACGATAACTCGAATAAAAATGAAGCTAGGCAGATGAAACTTGGCACACGCTTAGAAGAGGGCAAAACTAAGGATGAGTTCGTTGTTCAGCCAGATTGGTTCAGTGGTT
>JAQFYB010004410.1:0-16351 GCA_034694085.1 Pogonognathellus longicornis
ATTAATACGTTTCTGTGTGTATTCAGGACAAGTCGTACCATGCTTAGACTTTTTTAAAGCAGTTGCTACAGGTTTGTCATGAAATGCACATTGCAAGTTGTACTAACACTAGTCCTAGTTAAAGATTATAATTATGTTATTCCAAGTATGCTACAATTGTAGATTATGGGAAATGCTGTACATTCAATATGCTCCCAGAGGTGCTGATGTTTAAAAGGTCAGTTTTGTCGATAAATATGACGTAATACATACTCAATAATATGTGATTTATTTTAATAATGTTTTTTGATTTCTTGCGAATCATTTGTTTATCATATACTTTCTCAGTCGACTCAGACGAAGAAATTTAAAAAGGGAAAAATACACTTACATTCCTAGATATAGTAAGAAAGAAGTAAATATGTGGAAAGAGTGGAATTACAAGGAGGATGGATTCATTTTGAAAAGAAATTTGAAAAAACCAGTAAGGCAACTTCGAGCAGGATTAAGACACGGACTTTCTATACTCGTTGATCCCAATTTGAAGTACTTTACTTAACTTAGAATTTATATCCTATTTAATTTATATTTATTTAATAACGTATATAGTGCACGTAACAGTTCATCTGGTGAATGGCATTTTGGTGAGCTTTTGTCGGGGATTTGTTTTAATAATTCGCTAATGGTGAATTATACTGTCACTGGTGAATGGTATTTTCAGTGGAAACTTTAGTTCATTGAATTAATATTTTTAAGGAGATATAGCAAATCATAAGTCAGACTTACTCAATAGCCAATGTTTAAGCATTTTTTTAAGAGTATTGTATAATAAGTAGGGTTTAAAGTTTAAATGAGGACAGTATAATTCATTATGTGGTGAACGTGAACTATATTGTCCATGCTGAACTATTACGTGAACTACGGTAGTCCATTTTATGAATAAAAATACAATTCGGATAAAAACCCTTTTATTGTCAAAAGTTCTCATTAAGTTATTCCGTTTGTTTTCAGTGATAATTTTTGCTCACTGTCAGATTCTGAGGGATTTCGCCTTCAATTACATACACCCCTTGAATTTCCGCATATACAGGTTTGACTTTGGCACACAATTACATACAGATATCATATATTTTGAATGTAATAAGAAAATCCACGCTGTTGCGGAAGTTAGTCGGAGATATACTATAAAATTAATTTTATATAATTATATTTATTTTTTATATTGCGCATTGAAAAGAATCCATAAATAACATAAGGTGGGGAGGGGTTAGACAAAGCATGACAGTAGATAGATAGAATATTTATTCAGACGACATGGTCATTGCATTTACATCTTTTAATATGTAATATGGAGTGTTATGTTTAATATGCTCCGCCTTGACTGCCAGTTCCTCCAGCACCTCCTTTTCCACCAGTTCCTCCAGCTAGAAATTAGTATGCTACCCGTTTATAGGTTAATCACATATATTTCACAATAACCCGATTTCTGCAACATGGGGCCCTTTCCGATGACGCACAACATAATGTGTGTTAGCCGATAAATTTATTTGTTAGTTAATACTACCATTGATAATTTTAGGATTTCGGAACCATTATCGGGTTGAAGGAAGAAGTATTTGTAGAAGTTCACCCTGAACTGACAGTTATTCGAAACGACATCAAGGAGTATGATATTGTAAGATGAGCAGGGCTTAAACATATTAATGCATTTTTTCATTTTCTGATTAGTTATAAAGCTCTAGTTTTTTACAATAGAAAGTCAGGAAGTGTGCAATTGGAAACGAAATACCAGCTGAATTCTACCAACCATACACAGCCGATAATTGTGTGGTTAGTGAGATTACTTATAAATGCATGGTTGGGTACATTACTTGATATTCTAACTACAAATTACATTACAAATTATATTGGGACCGTCAAATTACAATTGTAATTTAATTACATTGCTATAATTCTGCAACAAATTACAAATTAAATTACATGTAATTTGCAGTTTAATTACATTTCGCTCAAAATTACAAGTAATTTACTCAACCCGGCTTATATGTGTGAATTTCTAAGAAAACGGACCTTTTGTGATGTTCGGGATTTTTGCATAAGGATCGAGCGCACAAATTTTGAACTCTCCTACATTTTGTGTGTAACTAAAAATTTAGACCAATTTAAACAAATACTTTTCATCGTCGAAATTTGTGGATTTTATTTTCAAAAAATGTGAAGCTTTCTGCTATTGTTTATAATGAAAACAAGATAAATTCAGAAAAATATCCCACAAGGTCTTTTTTCTATAAATCCACACATATGGTCATGTTTTATAACTTTTTTTTTCGATTTTGATTTGACTTAATAAAATAAATTTCTTTATCTAGGACAATTGTATATCCATGCAGCTTATAAAGAATTGCAACTGTACAGAATACTACATGCCAAGTTAGTATTGAAAATACATATTTTCTATAGTCTCTATTATAAATACTTTAATTAATTGTCTATTTAATTATTTGTAATACCAATGTACGACTTGTAGGGAGTAACGAAACTGTGACTTGTGATACCAACGGAGAATCGAAAGATCTTAAATGTGCCAGGAATATCAAAGGTAGTAGTTTTGAGCACTCGTATTTGAATTTGGTTATGGGTTTATAATTTATAATTATACGAGGATGAAATATAATTTTGAATTGAGAATGGAAATTTTGAAATGTTTCATACGTATTTATTTGAAACAAGGCCGTATGCAGGATTTGGTTACAATCCTAACATGCAGTACAACTGTGATTAAGAATTGTGCAAAAAATGTGCCCACTTGAGCTAAAACGTATTCATTTGGCTTTATGCACTATAATTTCCCATTTTATACTCTTATGGGTCAAAATAAAACTTTTGAGATTTCGGGGGTGCATTGCCAATAATTGTCTTCCTTGTATATGGGGCTTGCATTGGTGAGAAAACTACGAAAAAAATAAAATATTGTAGACAATTTACAAAGGTTATATTATAGATCATTAACTTTGAAATACATCTCTAAAAATTGGTCAAAAAAGTATAACTCAACATTTATCGGTATGATTATAATTGTTAAATTTTTCATGCAGATAACGTGAACGACACTTGCAGCTTTTGTCTGCCTCTGTGTCAGGATATTTCCTACAATTTTGAAGTTACGTCAAGCAGAATGCATACAGGGTCTACTTTGTGGGGTGACAATAAAAACCACAGTCACCCCTACTGGTAATAAGACTTGCTTATTGTTTAGTAGTGGAGATAATTTTTGTTTACTGCTATAAAATTGTATTCAGTATTAAAAATGAAGTTTCTAACGTGTAGGATGGACAACAAAATGACAATTTTGCATATTTTTATGGGAGTGGATTCAACAGTTCCGAAATTACGACGGAAGTTATACGAAATATCGGCAAGCATAAATTAATTTATTAGTTAATTTAAAAATCAATACAATTATATATTATTTGATGGATGTTGCTACTGATATATTACTAGTAATGCATTTTGTAAATAGGATCTTATTGCCAATACTGGTGGGCTGCTTAGTTTATGTCTTGGTGTAAGTGTCCTCAGTCTCGTTGAAATATTGTATTTCACGTCGCTGAGAGCGTTTTGGCAATACAGGCGACAAAAAGCAACAGTGAAAAAATTGGGAAACAAGTTTTTGGGGTACATGTGGAAATCAAAAGACCGCAGCGAAAATGTAAACACATTAAAAAAAGATGATGTTTTTCAATTTCAACCATCGAACTTTTACACGAATATGCCTCATCATTGATATGCACAATTCATTGTCACTATTTCATTATTGTGAATTGTAAATCCCCTAGTACATAATAAAAGCATTATAATGTAGTTGCAGTGTTTTGTTAGCCTTGCTTTAATATACAAACCCACTCTGCAGCAATTTTCAACTTCGGGCTATAAAATATCTTGATGCAATGTAACAGTTTATTTCTATCTATCTGTATAGGCACATAAATGCTTTAGTTTAGTCTACTCTACCTGTATTGCAATTGATTTTCATTATAACGTTTTTGTACCCAATAAGGAATGGCCATTTTCTGCATTGAATAACTATTTATTGCACAAATGCTCGTTTTGATGGCTACAGGGTGAATCAGAGTCGCAGACAAAGTTTACATACCTATGACATTAGAACATGAAATATGCATATCATTATTACATTATGTAATATTAATGGAATATTAACTAAAACTTTATAATTATTTAGACAGGTACACTGTTTCATGACAATAACTTATATAAGAACTTACATATTAGAGACTAACTTCTTAAAGTTGGATGTAATACCAATAATTCTGATGTTTGATTTACATTATGCTACAACATCATCAACTTACAGTATTTCCCCACTTACTAAAACTTTATACGTACTTTATCCATATTCTTTGACTTTATCCCAGTCCGTGTGTTATACAACTTTACTATGTATTGTTTTGTTGTTTCCTTCAATTCATAAAAACTATTTGTAAAATTTTATTTAAACTGTGATTTTAAGAAATTGAGTTGTATGGAAAAATAAATCATCCGAAAAAACTACTATGAATAAACTAAAGTGCATTAACTAAAGATTAAATAGCTACAAAAATCAATGCTATTGTTGTGTTGCTCATTGAATATATATTTATTGCAGAAGTTGTTATTCCCTACTAATTCAGTTGTGTCATGCACACGCACACGTATTACCTTGAGTCGTGTCTCATACATGTCTCGTACAAACATGTCCATTTTTCATGCAGAAATGCATTTGTATCTTATACACAAACACAATGCGAAACATGTTAGTCTGTTATTAAAATATTATACTACCAGTGACCAGATTTAATCTTTTAGTCGAATGCAGGCAAACAATTTTATTTGAATAGAAACACGCAATTGTGAAATCAAACAGAATAATGGTCCCGTAGGGGTATGTCAGTAGCAGTACCTTTCAGGTACTGATAGTACAAATAGTAATTAACATGTACTGTTTGTTCATGTTAAATGTATCAATTTTCAAGCTGTAGTTTTAAGAACTCCGTATTAGTAGCCATTAGAAATACGAAACGCTCAGAAATTGTGTTACTGAAGTGTGCTAAAAAGTTGTAATTCGAAAATGTATAACGAAGCATTGAATGCTGTGGATTTCGAACAACTCGTCCTGCAGCAGTATCGAAACGTCTACAAGAGGAATGAAAAATGGACCAAAATTCTAAACTACAAAAGCTCTTATACTAAAGTCACGGCCGGTATAACCCCTCTATACAGAGAAAGAGAAGCCAAGTTTTGCGGAAGTGGGAATTGGTGGTGGGAGCCACCAAGGGAATCAATTCCTGCAGCTTTCTGTTCTGAAACCAGCATCAACGGATTGCGTTACGTATCTCAACCAAGGCGTCATCTCTGCGAAAGGTAATTTATCTGTTTATGACCAATAACAATTATTGTATCATTATCATTACATATTTACATAAATTATTAATAAAATCTCTATTTTTTTGCTACAGAGCATTCTGGGCTATAATATTTGTGATTAGTGTTGCAGCCGCAATCGTCCTGATAAATGATGTTTGGTCTCGTTATCATCAAAATCCAGTCATAGTGACATTTCAACCAACAGGTATTTTTGCATAACTGAATTTTTAAAAATGCCTAGCTATTTATTTCACAAAAATAATTACGTGCATAAAATCGTTGCAATATAAAATCAATAATTAGTGTGAAAATAAAAAGGAGCATGAGCACTTGGCTTAATAATGTCACTCTTAAAAACACGTACCTATGTATGTATAATTTCTTTGATTGAACTTTTGAATTTTTAGAAACAGATATTGATGAACTACCTTTTCCTGCTGTCACCATTTGCAACATGAACAAATTTCCTCGCTCTGGTGTGGAGAAAAGACGAAAGTAATATGTAATTTCCACATAAAAAGAAGAAGTCTTCGTTTTAACTCCACGATAAATTGGTCTTAATAATTGTTAAATTGTTAATTTTAGAATTATAGCCGATGCGAAACAAGGTGTAAATGTAGATGCGAACGAGTTGCATATTGCAAAAGAAGAAATGAAAATGATAAATGCAGTTTGTACTACTCAAAATAGTTTCGCCAAAATATTCGGGTTTGCAGCTAAGCGAGGAAAACTTAATGATGATCTGTTAGCAGGAGATATGGATGCTGACAGCAGGGCACTTATGGCCAACTTTGTATTGGATGTAAGTTTCATTACAGTGTACATTCACATTGGCTATAAATTGTTACTGATATCCTTAGTTTCTATTATTCTGTAGAACACTATTCCTTGTGATGAATTAATACGGTTCTGTGTATGGTCCGAAAATGTTGTACCATGCTCAGAGTTTTTCAAAGCAATTGCTACAGGTTGGTTACGAAATATGTATACATAATATGTATACATATTATGTATTTTAAGATAATAAAGCTTTTAGAACACTGTTAATTTTCCTATTACAATTTTAATTGTAGATTATGGGAAATGCTGTACATTCAACATGCTCCCAGAAACGCTGATGTTTCATACGTAAGTATTTATATAAAATGAGGCATATAATTAATATTATTCAATTCCTACCAAATTTTTCGTCATATTATATATTTAAAAAAATGTTTTTCAGTAAAATACGTCGAAACGATTCAAAAAGAGACAAAGGCCCTTACATACGTAGATGGAGTGACAATGATGTGAGTATGTGGAATGAATGGAATTACAATGAGGATGGGTTCATTTTGAAAAAAAATTTGAAGCTACCTATACGGCAATTTCGTGCAGGATTAAGACACGGACTTTCTATACTTGTTGATCCAAATTTGGAGTATGCTACTACCTTCTTAACATTAAACTATAGCAATTTATTTCATTTAAATAAATTTTTAGTTCATTTTTTATAAATCTGCAATGTAGTTAAAACAGTTCATATTGGAGTACCTACATATATTTTTAAAAAGTTCTTGCAAATAAGTTTTCATTGGGTTTCTTTATATTTACAGGGACAATTTTTGCTCGCTGTCAGATTCGGAAGGATTTCGTTTACAGTTGCACACCTCCCTTGAATTTCCGCATGTACAGGTGATATTCTTTGGTTTAATAATATTCTTAATTTTTTATTGAATGTGGCGATTACCATCTTTATACGTTAACAAATGTTAGGATTTCGGAACAATTATTGGATTGCAACAAGAAGTATTCATGGAAGTTCACCCTGAACTGACAGTTATTCATGACGATATCAAGGAGTATGATGTTGTACGATATAATATGTGACATTTGCAAATTTATAAAACATTTTTGGGGTTATGGGTTATTACAAGTGAAGTTTTTCAATTAGAAAGACAGGCAATGTGCAATTGGAAACGAAGTACCAGCTGAATTCTACAAACCATACACATCTACTAACTGTGAAGTTAGTTGAACAACAATCTATCATATCATGACATTCAAATTAAATATTTTCTTATTATTTTAATCTAATTGAAAAACGTCTTTATCTAGGACACGTGTGTTTCAAAGCTATTGATGAAGCATTGCAACTGCACAGAGCACTACATGCCGAGTCAGATTTAAAAATTAATTTCATTTTTATCCACATTGAACAGATTATTGGAAGATTAATGTTGTTATCGATATGTGGTTTAGGAAATGATACCAACGCTGTGAATTGTGACACAAACGGAGACTCAAAAGATTTTTTGTGCGTTATTAAAACTAAAGGTAAGTTGTTTAACAAACTTTTTCTAGAAAACTTTAACTGGAGCAACATGGTTTGTAACTTGTTTTATATTTATTTGTTTTTTTTAAAGACGAATATAAGCACACGTGTGAATACTGTCTCCCCCTTTGTGAAGATATTTCCTACAATTTCGAAGTAACAACAAGTAAAATGCACAAAGGGTCCACTTTGTGGGGTGACAATCAAAATCACACCCATCCCGACTGGTGAGACTGTATTATATTTAAACATTGTAAATTGATATGAATGTTCTCAATTTGATAACATGCTCTTATTAACAAATTATTTTTCTAATGCAAAGGATGAACCACAAAATGACAATTTTGCATATTTATTTTGGAGCTGATTCAACCGTTCCGAAACTACGACGAAAACTGTACGAAATATCAGTAAGTATAAATTAAAATGATAAATAAAATTACCATTCATTTGACTATAAATCATAATATAAAACAATACTAATTTTCCAGGACCTCATTGCTAACACTGGCGGTCTGCTTGGATTGTGTCTTGGTGTCAGTGTACTCAGTCTCGTTGAAATTTTGTATTTTTCGACACTAAGAGCATTCTGGCAATACAAACGGAAAAAGGAAACAGTAATAAAATTAGGAAACAAATTTTTGAGCTATATATGGAAATCAAAAGAAAAGGTTAAAAATTTCAACACTTTCAACAAGGACCAAGTTTTTCAGTTTCAACCATCAAACGTCTACACGCATATGAATCCCAACTGATACAGCTTTTACTACGACACTATAATTATTGTGCATTGTGTCCCTGAAACTGCACTTAATAAAACATAATTGATGTTTTTAGTTCAAATAGCCTTAATATATATCTTAGTTTCTGAATGATAAAAATTGTATTTACGATTGTTATCAAGCTTTTATTAACAACGCCTCATCTTTTAACATTTGCATATCGTAGCAGATAGTTCCATGACAGAAATAAAATAATGTACGATAAATATTTAACATATTGCTTTTAAGCTACAATTGATAATTGCGTTTAAGCACTTAAGAGGTAACCCATACCTAAATGATAACCTATATTTAGTCTTGTTTTATTTTGTATGTATGAATAAAGTAGTAGTGGAAAAAGCCATTAATTTTGGGTCATAGTACTTAGCACTGCCCATGCAATTCCTCAATTTATTTTATCATTGTAAAAAAACACAATAGAGATACACTTAAGAAAGATAGAACGGATATATTTATTTCCGATTGTACTATTGTGAGCGTTAACACGCAAGCTTCAAATCATTTTGTGTTTTATAGACTTAAAAAGCAAACAATTATTGAAATTGCTGACAACATGATTCCATTCCTAAACTGTATGACATCACTTTTGGCAAATCTAATAAAAAATTGTAATATATATCGAATAATTGAAGAGTTTTCTAATTTTGTGTCTCATTGAAAAGGTGTTAAAATATATCTGAAATTTTGGGCCTATTTGTGTTGCAAAACGTAGTCATATAAAAGCAGCAATAATGCAAGTGCAGGAAATTACAAGAGGTGCTGCTTTAGAAAGCATAGTTCTTGGAAATTCAAAAAAGTTGTTTTTACATGGCCAGAAAATATCCACTTGGGACTCAGAATATATTTCTGTTCAAGGAAGTGGTGAAGGAAAGTCGTATTGGAAAAAGGCAGCTGGAGCTGTTGTGAAAAGAGACGAAAATGAGTCAAGTGACAATCCAGCATTCAAAGAAAGCCAAAATTGTTGTGAAAGTCAGATTTGTTGGTGGAATCCACCTTCACAATGTCAAGCTGCAGATTTTTGTCTGGACTCTAGCATGGTAAATTATTTTAAAATCTATGTGAAAATAATTCGTGTTTTCCACCATCTTAATAATTTTTTTAATGTTTCTGTAGCATGGATTGAAATTTGTCGCACAACCCAAACGACATCTTACTGAAAGGTATGGAGAATTAATTATAGAGTATTAGGGGTAACAAAAAATGTATGCTTTTACTATGTAGTTCCATTTCCAAATGAAAAAATCATTTTCTGCTCTGATTCAGAATATTTTGGATGATAATGTTCCTGATAGGATTAGCAACTGCGATTGTACTAATTAACAGTGGTGAGTTTACAGTAAAAATTACGAATTTTTATTTTACGCTACTTTTACTTTTTTATTACTACAGATTATAATAAGTATAGTATTAACTTTATAGACAAATAAATTTAATTTCATGAAAAAAGACACTTTTTGAGATTTTTTTATTTTCAGTGTGGGATCGTTACTATAAAAATCCTGTGATTGTGTCATTTAATCCTACTGAGATTGATATTGACAATATTCCATTTCCTGCCGTCACGGTGTGCAACATGAATAAGTTTCCCAAGTCTTTGGTTCAAGAAATAACAAGGTATTTTTTTAAACTCAACTTTTTTTTACTTTTAGGATTTCTTTTCACATAGGTGTTGTTAATTATTATCCGCAGAAGAGCCTTCGGTAACAATCCAGAGCCTGAAGATGCTGAAGAAGCCAGGGATGAATTACAATATATAAACAGCGCTTGTACGTTGAAGGACAGCTTTGCAAAACAATTAAACTTTGCGTACACTAGAGGGGTATTGAACTCTGAAATTGGTAATGAATCCCTTACCTATGAAGGTGCCGCTGACTATCTCTTGGATTTCCTGTTGACAGTGAGATGCATTCATGGTTTTTATGGCTAAATTATAGAAATTTGAAATCAATGTACATTTACATTAAAATATTAATTAATTTGTATTACAGAAATCCCTTCCTTGTGAACAAATGATACGGCACTGTATTTGGGCTGAGAAACCCGTCTCGTGCAAAGCTATTTTTAAAACCATTGTAATTTTTTATTCGCAAATTAAAACGAAATAAGGTGAAACTACTAAGGAATAACTCTAATTCCTAATAAATGTAGTTTCATCTTAAAAGTAAACGCTATTTACTAAACATAATATTAGAATTTATCACTATGTTAACAATGGCATGTTTCTTTTATTGTTTTTCTACAGGTAACGGATTACGGGTAACAGCTAGCTCTAACACTAATTTTATTACTGAAATTGATAACGTTTATATACAGTGGCGTATCCAGATATGATGCCGGGTTCCTGTACATCGATTACTCTAACAAGCCTTTTATCACAGTGAACTATACATTAAATAATTTTTGAGAAAAAAGTAATACTACAGAAAACCTGTTTGTACATCTTCTTCCCCCAATACTTACGACTCTTAGATACGCCACTGCTTATATTGTGTGATGTGTGAATGAATGAAATTATGTTTGTAATACTAATAACTGTTGGACGATATAATAATAGGAAATGTTGCAGTTTTAATTTGCTGCCCCTTCCCTTGCTTTTGAAAGTGTAAGTATTAACTTGTATTTCTACCTCACTATTATGTCACATAAACATTACATATTACATTACACGATAAAATTATTAAAAAGCGTCATGATTTTTGTTGAATGCATCCCCTATGCAGCAAAACTGTAGCAACTTCACCAAAATCAAAAGGAGCAAATGATGGATTCACAGGTTGGACTGAGGAAGAAATTAAGGAATGGGCAAAGTGGAAATATGATGAAGGAGTTACTCCAAATAAAACTCTGAAATATCCCCGACGCCAGAAAAGAGCTGGAATGCCTTACGGTTTGTCTTTTTTAGTCGATCCAAAGACAAAGGTGAATAACAAACATTTTTACTAATCATTATTGATAGCTAAACTATCCATTCATTAAAATAACAAAACGATGACGAAAATGAAGATGTTTGTAGCGTTTATAACTACTTCAATTAATAAAAAATAAATCAATTTGTTTTGTGTTTTTAAACAGGACTACTTTTGTCCTGCATCCGATTCAGACGGTGTAAGGTTCATGCTGCATAGTCATTTGGAAATACCTCATATGGATGAATTTGGTAAAGTAAAAATTTATTTAATACAATTACCCACAGTACGAATGATAAAACATCTCAATGACATTACCTCCTAAATCCTTTTTTTTCTGAATATAATACTTTAAGAGTACAAAATATATTACTTAACTAAACTTACATTTATTTGTACTGGAATTCTATTGATATTTTAAAACAATATTCAGATTAGACAATTGATACATTATGAAATTTTCCGGAAAGCTATTTGGTACAAAAATCAATTTCGACCCCCAACTCACTTATAAACATTATAAACATTAATGTATTGGGGAATTTGCGATGTATTTTAAAGGTTCGGCTATTGGTATGAACAATGAAGTTTTCATTGAAATGCAACCCGATGTCACGTTGGCCAATCCTGAGATCAAAGATTTTGACAGTGTAAGATTCTTGTAAATAAAATATTGATTTAATTATATTGTCAAGCATTACAAGACCTGCATTTCTACCCTTCAGGAGACCAGGAAATGTGTTTTTAGCTACGAGAAGGAATTGGAATTTTACAAACCATACTCGATTTCCACTTGTATCGATAGCTGTGAGAGTGAAGTTTTGATTAAAAAATGCAACTGCACGTATTATTACATGCCTCGAAAAAATGATACAGACGTATGCAATACTAATCCATCAAGCAGCCATCGTAAATGCATCCAGAGCGCCAAACGTAATATAATAATACTTTAAAATTCATTTCTTGAGACAATAATTTTAATATTTTTTGGTATATGTATACATATGTGCCTAAGAGAAATACCATAAATAATTTTCATAAATATTTATTTTAGTGGAAAGAATGGAAACTTTAGAAAAGTCATGTGGACATTGCGAAGCATTGTGTGAGGATATTGCTTACAACTTTGAGGTCACTACGAGCGTTTTACAACATCCAGACATTACTTGGGGCAGCACAGCTAATAAGACAAAACCGTCATGGTAATTTAATTGTTTTAACTAATCCTTTTATTATTTTCATTTCAATTCAAAAAATCATGTTGTAAAATGCACGTGATGCTTTAAGTCGCAAATTGTTGGTTAATTTCAATTGCAGGGTAAATAATGACGTATCTGTCGTCCATATATTTTTTGGCGTTGACACAACTGTGCCAAAAATAAGACAGAAAATGTATACCCTGACGGATTTAATAGCCAATACCGGTAGTCTGCTCGGTAAGTCATACGGTTTTGTAAGATTGTTTCAAATATGACATTGGTAATGTATCGATAATTGGTTAAAATATTCTCAAATTTCTTTACAGGTCTTTGCTTAGGTTTCAGCACCCTTAGTTTAGTTGAAGTAATCTATTTCGTCACTTTGAGATTGTTTTGGCAAACATATCGGAGGAAAAGAGTGGGAAAGTCAATAGCAAACAAATTTATGACGACTTTTGGCGGCTCAAATGACCAAGAGAAAAAGACAAGTTCCAAGACAAAATCTAAAACCACCAATTCATGGTTTGGCAATAAGAATAAAGAACGAGAAGACTCGTCAAAGGACTTGGTTATACAACTGGACAAGCAATTACTACCATTATATCCCGCTTATTCTTATGAGAATGCAAATTCAAATCATCATAACCAAATAGAAAGGCCCAGACCCAACCAATTTGGTTATAGTAATATAAGTCGCCAGTCAGGATCGTGGAATACACCGCAAATAATTCCTTACAGAAATCCTAACTATGGCAGCACCGTCCATGTCTATAATTATTGAAATCTTTACCTCTTTCGAAAATATCATCAACCAAGGTACAGCTTTAACGATAGAAAAGTCTGACTGAGCATAATGAGGGTGACATGGTAAATGCGGATAATTGTATTTCGGCAGTTGGATTTTTAATGAAAAAAGCGGCAAAGCTAATCGCCAACAAATGACGTAGGTATCCATTTTTGCGATGACACCTTCGATAAGCTAGACACTTCTTGATAGTGGCAGATAATGGAAAAAATACACTGAATTAATTCATTTTCTCCACATGTTTTAATGAATATTTCAAAAAGTTGAGTTTCAAGTGATAAATCACGGTTGTTAGTGGCAACCAATTACAGGTTTTTACTACAAACTACAATGGAGAAAAGACTATGAAGTCAGCTTAAAAAACATTTATCAGAAAAATTTAATGTATAGAAATACAAATTCCGCTATAACAAAAGAGAATCCACAGCAGGACAGTATGAACTAAAAAAAATCACACACAAAACAGACATCTCAAAAATTCAATATTCTATATTCAAAATATAAGGTATAAAGTTACCTGTTCTTAAAAGTTATTTATCATTTATTCGTTGCATTGCTCCGTTTCCTCTTGGCTCCTAAGACTGACACCGAATCCAGCCCCATTTATTGTGCGGTCAGATTTAAATATGGCTATAAGAGTGTCAAAAACCGTTCCGTCGGCGTCGCCTATCGGTCCCTCGATTGTAACATTTTCTCCACAAAATCTATAAAAAAGAGCAAAAAACATTCAATATATTGCTTGCAAATTGCAAACTTCTTTGTAATACATTAAAATATCCAATATAAATTATTTGCACATTTAATGCTAATATTAATTTTCATTGTTAGTTAATGTATATAAAGATAATATATTCTATCACATTAAAAGTTTTCATAGTTAATAAATTTAATACTTCATATTATTTTGCACATAAATACAACAATATATAAAATATTACAAAATAATAAGAGAATAATCATTTAACAATTGTAATACATATTTATATAATTTAAAAAATGATAATAACTTGTGAGAGTGGGAAATATATTAAAGTTTATTAAAACAAGTTACTTGAAATTTTGATCCGGATATCCAAATGGCAAATTCCAAATTTGTGTTTGGTTATAAAAAAAGGTTAGCGAGTCATAATCGCAAGTTTTTTGATCTTCAATGTCAAAGTATGTTAAATTGGCCACAAAGTGAGACATGGGAGGATTCCAAACCATCGTCACCAACTCATTCGGTTCATATTGTTCACTGTGTTCAGGATAACGAAATGTGGCTTCTGTTCCTATGAAATGATAATGTGTATACTTCCATTTCTTTGTAAAATCAGTTTCTTCCCCTGCTCCTTCGAAAAACAATTTAAAACTTGTTGGACGTGAATTAGAGTCGGAAGATATTGATGAAACTTGAAACAATTCTACAAATACGATGGGTCCATTTAAAGTGTACATTGCTCTGTCCCCTGTTTCTCTACAATATAATCAAACAGATTTTGTTTTTGAATGTTAAATGTTTCCACATTATTGAATAAGTGCAGATTTTTATTTTATCTCAATTTGTTCTTTTACATTTTGAATGTATTGGCCATAGGTTGCTCCAAATCATCTGTGACATTATTTTGCCAATAACTGTAACTATATTCAGCAAATGTTAACCAATTATCGTTTAGGTTATCGTCAAAAAGTTTAAGGTTGACCTTGGCATAAGTATTTGTCCTTATTGTCCAAATACATCTAAAGTCTCCACCAATTTGTTGATCGAAATAGATTATCATTCCTTCTTTACACACGACTATTCCACCACAATACCCGTCTAAAATAAAACAGTAAAATTGTTACCGTCAATTATTTATACGTATTGTAAGTACCGCAGGCACTTTAAAACTTAGTACCAACCTAGGTATGTTGTACAAAATACCGTACTGTAGAATGTGTAGAATAATTTCTATATCTAATAATCTATCCAATAAATTGGATTTAATACGCTTAAAAAATATTATGACGACTTACTGTAGTCCATCCATTTGTTTTCGCTTGGCTCTCGTCTGCTTATAAGTGTTCCTGTTTTACAGTTTACAATACTGTTTAGAATCTTTGATTTGTTAGTGTTTTCGTTAGCTGAATATGATATTATTTAATTGAAACGCCGATAAATTTACCGTAGTGGGGCTTCTGAGGTCCATCAGTATGATTGAAGACCATGGGGATCGAAGTAGAATTAACCTGTAAAAGTACGTAGTAGGTATTAGGGTAAAGTTTGTAGGTATATAATACACAAACTTGAGTTTTGAAACAAAGTTTCAATATTCCAAAATGAAACAATTATAATCTGAAAAAATTATAACGCTGGCGTTCACTGGAGAAATTTCACAATTAAAAATTTAGTCTACCAAAACCGGAATATATATTATATTAGAAGGATTAACTCTAAAATTATAGTTATCATATTATTGATTCCGTGTACAGATTTTACTTTACCGTAGTATGATTATTGTCCATGTTTAGTTTAGTTTTTTCCAATTGATGCTCCGTCTTTCTTGAAAATATAAATAGCCGAATGAATTAATATCACATTTTTTTAAAAACAGTGATATCATTGTAAAAAATTGATTGAGTCACGTACCTGTATTGTATTCTCTGCTTCAAAATTAGGTCCTAATTGAGTCCATTCCATTTCTGAATCTTGTCCATCGGATTTTACTGGTAATGGCTAAATTCAATTGCCAATAATCACATGCTTTTTAAAATATTGTGTTATAGCGTATGTATAAGATAAAGTTTTAGCAAACTACTTGTCTAAATTCCTCTTCCTTGTATTTACTAATTTAAAATTATTGTCTCAGTAAAACTCTTATACATAGTTAGTAAATAATATGTTATAAACATAGATCGGAAAAGCAGGCAAAAGCCTATCCGGCTCTCTTTATCCTACGATAGGCACACTCCGTATTTAGACGTTT
>JAQFYB010004411.1:0-16351 GCA_034694085.1 Pogonognathellus longicornis
TCGTATCGACAACGTATCGTATCGACAACGTATCGTATCGATAAACGCTTTCCGATGCATCGATTTACAGCACTAGACACTGTTGATTCAGTTAGCTTTGATGGAGTTTGGTTTCAGGTTGAATTGCAGCATAAAGTCGTCACTAGGACTGTCGACTTAATCTTTTATTAATTCCGTGATGGGTGGTACTCTTCATGGAAGTAGGACAGACTTTTCTATTTAGGAATGTCGAGAGTGTATAAAATCATCTAGGGAATAACCAATGTCATCCCAAGTTGTTTATATTTCTACAGATAGCAGAATATACACAAGAAAGGAGTTCTTGCAGTGTTCGTCGTAGATTCCTTGGCTGTTATAATGTGTATAGAGGCATTTTATTATTATATATCAATTGTGCACATACATACGATTGTCGGAGAAGAGAATAGAATACGAAAGCATCAGAGTGGCACAGACACAGAGAAGAGGACCTACAGGAACAGTAATTGACTTTTGATTTAGTTGGATGCCACCGTCACCGTCGACTCGAGAATCGGTACAGGCACACAAGATGAGAAAATGGGATTTCGAGATCTCTTGTCTGTGTCTGCGTACGTCTTATGCGAGTCTTGTTTGTATTGTAAGTCTGCAGACTGTAGGAGATGGGAATGTAGAGTGTCGTTTCTCTTACCTCGGCCTGCTTCGAGGCTTCTAATCTCTGGTCGTCAAGCCACCAGCTTATTTGGGCTGCAGGTCGTGAGCCCACTGATTGACACGTAAGTTCGTACTTTCTCCCGGCAGTAATTCGGTGAGGCTTTTCCAAAATTGTCACATCTAATGGACTGACTGCAAATCAACAAATCACATAGAACCATTAGACCATTTCAACCCTTCTAACTAACCCAACAAGTAAATGAAAGTAACAATTTATTTATTGCACCATATACGAAGTTATCACAAAGTTATGTTTAATTTATTATTATCTTTGGATTCACACACTGATTGTCTCACATTCCCAAGAGTCACTCACGTAGTAGTAAGAGGTAGGTGTCTAAAATATAGGCATATTGATTTCTTCCTCGTGAAATACTAAATCATGACAAGAATTCACATCGCAGTAATCAACTTTTCAGCATCTTCCATTCATTTTTAACCAGCAACTGAGAATTGCTTCAGCAGAATTAACGGAGTGTGTCATTATAAATTAAAGGCAATTCAAATTCCATCACCCTAACGTAGCCTTCAGTTGCAATTCGTTTCAACACACAGTTCAGGTACTATATTTACTGTACTTTGCACTGAGAAAAGTGGAGAATTTAATCAATATTGGTATACCTACTTCTATTTTTAGACACACGTCCACACTTGTTTATATTTGGATGTGTGGGAGGAACGGCGGAAGGGACAGTGTTATAGAAGCTCCAGACTAGAAAATGAGTCTCGTTGTCTCATATTTTATTACTTCATTAATTTTACACAAGGATTCTTCAAACATATATTGCTCCCTTCCGCCGACTTTCCCTTGAAGCCAATGTCAATTTTAGTTTTATAACATGTTCTTCCCTAATTTATTTAACTCACAAAGCTTACATTGTCAGAAAGTATCTGTTATTATCGATTTTCGTCCATTTCAAGCATTTCTCACTTATTGTGAGCCTCTTGAATGAAAACCAACATCATTTTGGTTGCAAACTAGTTACTTATATTTATACGCTCGAAGCTAAGTATGTTGCATGTTCACTTATGGTAAGCATATTGCATTTCTATAAACTTTATTTGTAGTATACGATGCATCAACACTATGCATACACCTTTAAACTATTGTCAGCTTATCCACTATCCCCTATTTGTATATACCAATACTCTGCTTCATTCAGCAGTATGCAATCTGCTGTAATTATTCATTTCGTCTTGTTATCAAAACTCCTAAACTCTTCCCTCACTTCCCAACCTTCCCTGTCCTTTACCCTTTAGTCACTTCACATGAATTCACTTTCCGCCACTCTTGTACTGTTAATGCACGTGAAGTAAATTGCAAAGTACACTGCTTTCCTTTCTCATTTCAATCATACATCTATTATTTCCACTGTTCTCTTTGCCCTTGCCATGGCTTTTGAGTCGATTATGATGGGAGTGTAAGTGCCAATCAGACAGGTCTACAGTACAGCTCTTGTCTTCTTTCCTAAAGCATAGCTGTTCAAGTTCCCAGAATAAAAGGTTGCATGCTTTTGCATACCAAGCTTGTTCTATATAATCAAAAACTTTCCTTTCCAGTCTGTGCGTACAGGAGCCCAAAGGAACTAGTAATAATAGTCGTACTCACCTAATGCAAATGTAAACTAAGCGCTACAAATACGGAACTGATCTAAGTAGAGTACAAATGTCTCCACACTTTACTCTGTAACAAGTGCACACTAGTGACACAAGTATAATATTTCTTTTACTCGTGTTTAGTTGCAAAATGCTTGCTAACGCACTGTTACATTAAACCTTGTAACGCCTACAAGTGTATTATTAAAGTACTATAAACACGAAACAAGGTAATTGCTGTATGTAAACTAACATCACAATCACAACAGTATTTGCATTCCTCACGATATGTAATGTAAACACTAACATGAATGAAAAATAGTATAGTATAGGTACCGATAGGTATACCTTCCTTGTATAAACTACCTACCTAGTTCCTAGTATGTAATGTTTAATGACAAATCCATATATTATTATGTACCTACCTGTTTGCACATTTGACAGTGATCGCAGAGTACAAAGTTTATGTAATTAAAGTTAGGAGCATGTGCTGTTCATTCAAGATACGTACACATACAATACAACACCTCGTAAAAGCTTTGAAGTGCTTTTTGTAGTAAATTACTACGAACGAACTAATCGTCGCGTTCTCATCAAACGAAATGACAAGTACGTATCAACTTAATTGTTAATGTATTTCATTACCTGTTCTAAGTACGGCTGGCAAATAAAATTAATTTTGTACAAAAGTAGGTTGTAGTATTTTGCTATGTATTTGCAATACAAGGGCCTATACCTACAGTGTATATAGTTCTGGTGCTAAAGACCTTCGTTTCGTTCACAGTTATTCCTAGTACTAAATATACGTCGTGAACGGGAAGAAAAGCTAGTATGAAAATGACATTATATAGAGCATGTTGAGTGAGGCAATGCAATGTCGGCAATTTATGTTGTAAGAGAGGAAAAAGGATGAGGAGTGTGTGAAAACAGCGTTTGGACGAGCAAGTCGCCCCTGCATTTCCTTTTCATCTCATCAGACTGTGAGTGTGATAATGAAAGCATTGGGAAATGAATTGAAACTCTTTGCTTTGCCGACATTTGTAGATTGTTATTACTGCACATAACACAGGCCGGAGCGGAGTGAGAGACTCTAATCGTCCTGTAGACTATTCAGCTTGTCGGTGTTCAGCAAAAGAACCGACTTTCGTATGGTAAGTAATGTAACAAAGTAACTGCACAAGTTTGATAATATAAAAGCACTTGTATAATAAAATATTCTATGTTGAAGCACGCTTATGTTCTTTCTAAATAATATAGACAGCTATAAATAGTACGTGCATAATATGTGTATAGTGCAACCATTCAATGTATAGACATGGGCTAGTCCTATTGTTCATTTTAGTCAGAAGCGAAAGATCTAAAGAATGAGAAAGGTCCACAGTGCTATACGGACACGTTGGATGGTCTTATTGAACGTAATAGCAGGCAGTGATAATGCTCTGTTTCATCGGAACAGGCTATATCTTCTATATAACACTTTTAAGCAAATACATGGAATAAACAGTGCTGCTACAGAATACACACAATACCTTACTTTCACATTTTCAAGGCGTGCTTTTGTTTTCAACTATGCGTAGAGAGTGCATAGTGAACGAACGGGTATTATATTCTTTGTTCTTTTACAAGACAATGTTAGTAAGGTGCTATGTTTGCTACATTGTATATACTTATAGTACACGTAGGCTGTTTTGTTTTGTTTCCTATGTAGCCATTTCACATTATGAATAATCATAGGCTATGCACACTTGAAAAATAAACATTGAATACAATTTGTCCAGGAAAGTTATTAAAATAGCAACACACCAGACGCAACCTTTCTCACGTCCAGCGCACACTCGGTTTAAGATAACCTCATTTAAATCATTATGCTACTTTCACTGACATACATAGAAAATGATAAAACATATCAATATGCACTAGAAAAAATATTAAATGCAACAAAAATAATATCTGTTAATGATTCTAAGTTATAATTTGTATCGTTGTTAAGATTTAGTTCGGTATTTAAATAAAATCTCATCGAATCAAGCCATAAAATTATATTTCCCTATAGACTGCTTAAACTTAACTGCATACACCTTCAATTCAACGAGCTACTAATTCTTAAGTGCAATAGCTTTGGTTTATATTTTAAATGTTAATGATATTAAATTTACCATGATGTATAGGTGCAAGCAACGTTATTCAGAGTTTTAGAAAATAGAAATCCACTATTCAAACTTAGGTATAGGTATGCTAGGTATGCTTAAATTCATGCAGTAATATTATGTAATCCAGCGCATCATTTAGATGTAAATCTATCATTCGCCAAAATTAATTGCAAACATGTATCTGTATCAGGTAAATATGAAGGTCTTGCTTTTGAATTGTTATTACATACACGGATTTAAATTGAGCTTTATAACAAGGTCTAACCAAACGAACATTAACAATGGACAGAAAACATAAATATACACGAGACAACTTTCATTAATTTATCTTTTGTTTTGCGTTCGTATCTGTAATCTTTTGTCTGTGTCATTTATATGAGTATATTATTATTTGTTGCAAATAACGTAGTATTAATCTTCTTTGCCGAGATGCGTCTGTCGCGCTTAGGCAAATACTATGTATATTATCATAAATATTTGTAAGCTATGGTCATGGTCACCAATAAAGATTTTGATCACTTAAGCGTACATATACAATCACAGACATAGTATTATTGGACGTAAAGATGTTATGACAGCAATTTATTGAGCACAGGTGGATTTTGAACTCAATTACTTCCCTAAAGCTTGCAGAATATCGAATGAGTGAATATATTAATTTTTACAATCAGATATTCATTCTACAATATATTGGTATATAATATAGGTATATCTAAATACACAAGTGACATCAGCGCCGAAAGTGTCTGAACGCATACAAGCGTTTAGATAAACATGGGAGTTGCTTGAAATGTAGCCGGTTTTTTGAGTGCACGATACATTGCATAATCCAAAAACGCAAATGCAGAACTGTAAGTATCTGCTGTGAATACCATGTTTCTTTTTCCATCTAGAAGTAGTATATATGCAACGTGCATGATACTAATACACAGTGCTGCATATATACTATCCTCTAAAATGATGTACCTAAGTATCACTATCACTATCACTAGACTGTAAAGAATAAGAATAAAGGACGACAGTTATAAATACGTAGGTTGATGTGAGTAGCATGCATTTGTGTTGTACATTTTCATGGCTATGCATGGAGAGCCAGTCGCAGTCAGCGAATCGTATTTGTATTTGCAGTAGACTGCCTGATGCAAAAAACAGGGTAGGACAGTATGCTGTTTGGCATGTCAGTAAGAAACTCTATTTTATCACGTACGCGTAAAGCATACTTATGCAGTGCGCTTTGCTTTTCCATGACTTTTGTTGGCATTTTTATTAGGCAACGAAGGAAGTAGGCAGAGGGTAGTGGTGAAGAAAACGAAAGGGGAAAAGCACAAGAGAAAGGTTTCTTATCTTTGAAACAGGAACAAAATAAGTTTTTCGAGCTTGGCGAGTCCAAAGTTCACTGAGTTTCCCAGAGAGAAACTCAGTGCTATCATCTTAAATTCCTTGAGGACACAATGTCTGGAAAATTCTTAGGTAAGTAAACTTTATCCAACAAGTTAGCGAGGGTAGTTTGCTCATCTGTATATAGTATACACACACAGACTGTGCTTACACTTTGTTGCGCCCATATGAGAGAATTTCCTTCAATTGTGTAATATCTCAGACTATTCTCAAGTTACAAATGTCCGACAGGACTACTGATGAACACAAACGCAACACTCGCCACTTTACTGACAAGCAAGGTAAGAAGACTCCTTCCTTCCAGGTTACATTACAGAACAGGCAACATTACAAAGGCAGACAAGAAAGATGCATGCATTCAAAGAAAACTGCATAGTAGGCGCTCGCCTTACTAGTACTTGCCTCTCGTGTCTCAGCCTCAACTCAAAAAGACCATTTCCTCAAAGGATGTCTTACTTAGATACTTACTCAGATGAAAAAGGTCAAAATGAGAGTCAACTATTTTTAGCTACACACTAGACACCCTGTCCTGTTTAACAGAATCATGTGTTATTATGTATGTTTGCATTATTTATTTAAACATGAGAAACTCATATCAAAACTGACAGACAGCAACCAGCTATAATTTGCGTCACAGTCACATTGAAACAATGCAACTTTATTTTATGCAAATAAATGCAAGCACTTTATTTTGCAAAATTAAAGATGACAACACAAACTGCCACACATGTCTAAACTATGTATTGTACTGCAAAATTAATTGAATGAATACACCAACATGTAAGTTGACATTTGAAATAAATTTCATTCCATTGTACAAATTTACATACACATGAGATTTGAAGAAATGGAAGATACACAAATTACTCTAATAGGAATTTAATACTTATTTTAAAACTAATGCATACTAGGAAAATACTATGCAAAAATTCTTTTAAAAATATCAGGGAATTACGTATCATTTTTTTTATCATGGTAAAGCACAAGTTCTGAAATAGTGTGTCAGTAACATAAGCACAACGAAGAAAGTAAAGGCAACAGGGAAATTGTTAAAGCGAACTGCGAAGATATGATGACATTGCTTTATTCACGAGTACCAGACTACAGCCACCATTCGCATTCCACTCTTACACATGCTACGTTAAGTTACATTACTTTACATTACGCCACGTTACTTTATATTACGTTAGATTATATATCTCTTCTTCCACGACTTGCTACGGGAGACCACTCATGGGAAAGCACTTTTTATATTGAGTAAATATGAAACCTGAACAGATACTCACATCAGATAAGTGCTGTTGCTACCAGCGTCGTTCAACACACAGGATGTTTTAGATCCTCGTAGCTAAGGACTCTTTATGACTCTTACAAAAATGCTAGAAGCTTTCAGGAACGTAACACTTCCATCCGTGATTAGTTTGTTGGAGGCTGAAGGAAAAAGCAAAGGAACGGAACAGAATGAATCAAGTATGACGAGTACATTCTAGCACAATGTTAGTAAATGACTACATGTGAACTTTGAATTATGTAGCCGCGGATACCATTCAATCCTGGCTTTCCACTAAAGGTCAGTTCACATACATCAGAGAACAACTTCGTTTCAATCTTTTCAAACTTCTTTCCATATCTACCAGAATATCAGGTAACTACAAGCAAAAAAGCTAGCTCAAAAGGTGTAGGTATACCTTTACAAATTTCATAGTTACTCAAGTTTTATACAATGTGATATTGATGCTCGGAGTTCTGTCTATTACCGATATGATTACAATAGAAAATATTTTCTTTCAGCCAGAGGAAAAGAACGAAGTATTTCTGGTTACAAATCAGTGTATCTAACATCAAACAATTTACATTTAGAATCGTATTCGTGTTACCAACAATGTTTGCAATACCTATTTAAAATTATTTTTCCTACTGTTGTGTACGATACGCTGAGTTACTTAAACGATAATTACTAACTAGTTTTGCTAATTAGCTAAAATTTTAAGAACATTATTTTATAGGTATACTTCTGAGAGACTGGCAGTGAAAGCAATTTATAATATGTATAACTATAATATAACTATACGTATTATCCTTACACAGCAAAAAACCACAAGATTTTTGAGCAGTTCATTAAGTCAAAGTCATAATAATGCATTATCATATTCTTAATGGTGATTCACCACAATGCATTCTTTTGATATATCGAGACCTACATAACTGACCTAAAAAACACAGAACACATCCTATCTCAAGATTGAAAAGGGAAACTAGTAGTCAATATATACAAGCATGCAGAGTTATACGATAGAGAAAGAAGATGAAAGCATCTAGCAATCTTGATGATCGTAATGGTGCACTTTTTGAAAGCATTTTTTTGGAAAGACGCTCACTTATTATGAAAGTTCCCTTGTAAGTGGTATTATGTTTGTGGTGATATTTTAGAGGCTGATATGGTTTACTATTATTATTTTTATGCGTGCTTGATTGCTTAGTTGATTCAACACTAAAGGAACATGCGTCAGCTCGTGAGTACTTGAGAAGTATATGCGTCAAAATTAATTCGAATTGTAGCGTAAAAAGAGATGATAAGGAGCGTTGGGGCTTGTGTGGCGTCTCTTAGTCATAGGCTCATCTAGGTCTGAGACAAGTTCAGCTGAGTCTGTTCTGTTGGGCGTGTAATATATTATGATGATGTGCCATATTATTTTCTTGAGATCACATAGAATTTGACACAAAGCCATTATATTCATGCTGCTCAACATCCAACTTTCTCTTGTATGTACAACAGTAGCGCGCAAAAGATGTACATGAATACCAGAAGAGAATAAATGAAGAAACTCGAGTTTTCTTGAGTAGCTCTAGCAAAGACTCAACCAACTTAAAAAGTATTCGTATATCTTTCCTTCGTGACGGTAATACATACTCGTATCGCATCCTAATGGTGATCAGATCACACATTGGGCTGACTTCAGGGCTCACGTTTTCATGCGAAATATACACATTTCAACAGCAGAGCATGCCATCAGAGACTTGCTCAAATGTCGACTCAGCCGAATTGTATTCCCTCCCGAACTCAGCTTCTTCTCACAACTGCCCCTCATTTGAAACATAACTTTCCTTTCGTATATTAACTTTTTACACTATAAGCTTCACACTTATTGTTGAGATATGTGAATGTGTACAAGTCATGTGTGTATAGTATAGTAGCAGAATGAAACAGAATAAAGATACAGATGCACTTGTAGGAGACAGTTTTTATCTACGCAGAACGTTGCAAAATATTTGGTTCCAATATAACTTGAGAAATGGAAGTCCCCCATATGAAACCCATTCTGCCAATACTACATGCTATCAGAACATGTATGATTTCCTTGAAATTACTTTTGCCGTTTTCGGATTCAATAAAATTTCTATCAAGTGCTACAGTGAAATGTACACCAGTAGGTTGCCAGCATATATGCAGACTTTTTGAACTGTATTACTTTGAAAAATAACACGAATATATACAAGTCAAGAACAGTTCACTTAACTTGATTTAGAAACCAATGTGGGACACAGAGTGCGAGATTGTAAACTACCGAGAAAAATTCCCATAGTCACCCTCATGCAATTATTTCTAATAGAAATAGGTGGCCTAAGTAGCCATTATAAAGAATCACTACACGAGTACCTATAGTACACTACCTATGTACCATTGTATGAAATATGAAAAAAATAAAGATTAGAATACTAAAAGAGATACATATTATAATACATTATAACGTAACCTGTGCAAGAGTTGGGAAAAGCTAATAATATGGATAATAAAATTTCTTAGAAAGAAATCGAATATATGTTTAATAGCTCCTTTATATGTGAGTATTCCATGAAATAAGGTGGTGTATTAACACTAACTATTTCAGCAACATCAAAATCCTTGCAAAGTTCTTTTCAACACACTTGCACACGTGTATCGAATTAACTAGGCTTTCAAAAGCTAGAAACGTACATAGGTACTTAACTTATGTCTTGCGAAAAGATTGCAAAAGTACATCAGCAATGCATAACTAACATGAAACGTACCTAAACGCTAACACATCTCTATCACTAGGTGGTAGGTATCAATAAGCACTACAAATACACACATCAGCACTGCCAGTACCTGTGAGGAAAAAGATAACACTAATGTGAAGCGAGAAACGAAAACCTAATCCAAACCATCAGTGAACATTCTAAACTAGAACAGGAGCATTGGTGTATAGTATACTTATTTGTATACACAATCTTCTACATACAAATACAAACTAGTGAGATTTTAGAAGAGAAATCTGTTACACAAGTCCAAAGAAGCTGAGTGCAGGATTACTACTCCGTGTGTAGCTGACTGACATGCATGGGAATCAATCAGTCTTTCAAACACACACGGAAAATCTTTAGGGAGTCGGATTTTCCATTTCACGAAACGAAGACGAAACCAGAACCGCAAAATGCATGAACAAACCGATGTGGTTTCCCTGTATACTTTATACAGTAGTAGTGTTCCGCTTTCCTAATATCTGTGCCACAACGTTGGTACTATTTTATAACTGTGAGAAAAACGATCTGAGGAAACGGAAGAATATTCTACCACTAAAGACAATGTCACAGAAATACCTAGCGCCATACTAACTCTCGCTCTCCCATTCAACTGAAAGTGAGAAGCACAAAAGAACCCAACAAACCACTAAAAACTTACAAGAGAAAAGAAAATCCACGTGTAGACTGCTATAATAGCACATTATACGCTAGAAGATCCTTTATTCGTTATATTGTGTATTGTATACATAGGTATTACTAAATGCCCTACCCACGACCGTGGTGTAATGTTTTCCCTCTTCTCTTTTCTCGTGTTAACTGAATTCGCAATCAGTCGGCCAAGAAAACAGCGTCAAGTAGTAAAAGATGGAAAGTAAGGCAACACAGAGGAAGGAGATCAAAATAGTCACAACAACTCACAGTCTCATAGTGCGTGCCCGTGATGTGAGCCAGGCCGAGAAAACAAGGAAACTTAGTAGACTAGAAATAGAAATAAAGGGAAAGTAAATTCAAAGAAAAACTAGGGAAACTGTATGCAATACAGTTTTGCTTACTATTATTTTGCTCTGTGTTCCACATCCCTTGTTGGTTGAGCAAATGTAGTCAACCAAAGGATACTAACATCCTACCATATCCATTTATTTATATTTCTGTGAGAATGCAAGTAATATAAGCCTATTTCAATACCTACCACCAGTTGTATCTTCTTACTTACTTATGGGGCAGCTCTGTAGAGTTGGACATATCTGTATAAGACTTATGTACGTGCATTACTAGCAATGCATAAGTTGCATAAGGTATAGTACACGCAGTATAGTATGTGTATTTAAGTGTTTGCTGGTAAAGCGAGAGTAGGACAGAGTCCAATAGCCTGAAAAGAGAATATCCATGAGAGACCAAACAGGGATTTAAAATCAGCCAGCTTGAAAATTCGCTTTGTCCCACTGTGGGCTTTTCTTGAGGATTTACTTGTAAAATAAAATGTAGTTTAGTTATTTTTCCATTCACAGAAGTATATAGCTACTCAACGCAACGCAACTTCTATGAACATGTACCTAGCTACTATTAGAAGTAGAAAGGGGCTTCCTTTGAAAACGTTTTCTACTTAGGAACATTTGATAATAGTTTGTCTACAAACTCATTTTTGTTAAAATTGTAGTTCTTCTACTTTCTTCTTGTCTTTCTAGGTATAGTAACAGATTAAATGGTGTTTGTATCTGTACAACGTAGCTGCGCGGATAAGGCACACGACTATAAAATTCTACTCGTACTTGGAATTTGTTACGGTGTAATTGAAAGTAACGTCTTTAGTATTCTGCCTACGCTACAATGCACAAAAATGTTTATTTCAGGAGGGATTAGGTTTCGGTTGAAAGTGAATACACCAAATACTATGTAGGTAGGAAAATGGCATATAAAAGTAAATACGAGAGTGTAACTCCACAATAACATATAGCTATAATATCTGTTAAGTGTGCATCACAGATGCATTCATAATGATGTGGTGGTTTATAAACAGACCTAAAATATCAGAATGACAAATCATTGGAATGCATTTTTAAATCCACCATTTTTCAAGACGGTCATTTCATTACAAATTGAATGCAAAACGATAATATTTAATGCTTATTTTATTGAAAGTGTATGAATTACGAAACCTATCATATTTTTTACATCTCCAACAATTTAATGCTGAACGTAGATATTTAGATCACAATTCTGTTTGTATGGATTGGAAATTGGAACGAATAGTATATTATACCTATGATTGGCAAAATTTATGAAAAATTATTGTCTGAAATGTCTTGCTGATTTGTTAAAGTCTTTGTTTGTAGGAAAGTTTTATTTGTTTGAGTATTATAAATTATTTTCAGCTCATTTCCAGCATAATACCTAATGAATAGTACAGAAGAGCGACTACAATTGAATTGACAAAAGACTGCATGGAGACATGTCCGCCTAGGTCTGCATCCCGATGAGTAAGTTACTCTACTGCAGGTGCTGTGTGTTCAACTGCGAAAAACTAAATCGTCCAGAAGAATATTGACATTGGCTACTTTAGTTGAGAGTTTTGTCATATAGACCACAGAAACTGTACTACACTCGAGAGATACTTGGGCCGGTCCTTAAACAGTCTGGATGTTTGTTTTGTTAGTTGTCCATGTCAAATTCCCTGCTTCTACAGCTTCTTTCTCAGTATTACTCCCATGTTTCTTCTCTTTTCGTCTTCACTTATAACTTGTCTCGTGTCTTTTCACTTTTATTCTTTGTAAAAAAGTTAACTTTCTGCCGCTCGGTGATTCATGTGTAGATGTGAAGTTCAATCCAGTCCGACTTTTCCGTTTTGGTCAACTTTACTTGCTTCAGACTACAGGAAGATCCGCTATTGCAACTTTCTCACTCAGTCACAACCACACAACGCACGCGGGTGCACATAGTAGTAGGTAGTTGTGTATAATCTCTATTAAGATAACCACCATCACACACACCAGCAGTATTTGTTAAGGTGGAGTATTGTTAGTAACAACTGTCTTGCGTGCGTGCACATATGTCGCACAAGAAAAGTAAATAGGATATCTCTTGCCATTCTTGCATTGTCACCGCCAAAAGAGAATATATAGACATAGAGGTTCTATAAACCGAAGTTGTATTAGTCAATAAGCTGAGAGACCGTGATTATTGTAAGCTGAACGGCGAGATAAGAGAAATAGTGGGCGAACGAAGTGACGATCTCAGTAGAGTATAGCCATTTCTCAATATAGAAAGGTTGCAGAGAGTAGAGTTCCAGAAATATTCTCGTCGCACTCCCATAATGGACACAAAAAAGCTGAAGGACCCCTCCCAACCAACCTCTTCAATACAATCAGTTAATGCTGATATTGCTGATGCGACAATAACAGCGACATAATCGGCCATCCATCGACAAATAATTGAGAAGGGGGAATTTCAAGAGGGGACATAGACATCTTGTCAATTGCCATTGACTCGTATCCAAATATGAATTAATGAATTATGTAGTATTACTTTATTACTGTAGTACTTCGACAAAAGCACATAAAAAGTCATTTGATAGCGATAGGCTAGAGCCAAGAATGGGTTTTCACACACGAGTAATTCACAACAATGCATTTCTTCAGAAACGATTCTAAGAGAGTGCACGATTTCTTTTGAGCTACGGTTAAAATAATAATTTAGGTACTTTTGGCGATGTGATTAGATGTGATGTGGTATATGTATGGCAATGCATTGAGATCGAACAAGTCCTTCAGATATCTATACTACTCCAGAAGTAGAATGCATGTACTTTAGCAAAAATGGAAGAGAATCAAGTGCGGGAATGAAGAAATCGATTCTTTACTACTTACTTTGACTCAACAGTGCAGTTTTTACAACTATAAATTCTGTGGGGATTTCGTTATCAGAGAAAATTCATAATTGCAGTTCAATCTTTAGAACGCAGTTACAACTTCCAAGTTGCAGGAAGATTGCTGATATAAACAGCTGTAGGACGGCTGTAAAAACTTGTCAAACACTACACGCCGACATGGTAGAAAACTGTCAAATGGACGTTTTATAGATAATTTACAACGACAGTGTAGTGCCCACTAGTTTTACACAATCTAAAAAGTCCCGTTACCAAATACACTATCCAACTTGGAATCAGCATCGATTTTTTGATAAAAAGTCATAACTTTGTAGAGAAGGAAATAAAGTCGGTAATGAAATGAAGGACTTACAGTTCATGTCCAAATGGACGGTGGTGGCAAGTGGCCGACTGATATTATTGTTGGATGTCTCGCACGTGAGCTCAGCGTGAAGATCAGATCGGGCAAGAATGGTTATGGTAAGGTCATTCTTCATCACTCCATCCTCGTAGTAGTCACTCGTGTCGATGAGTTTCCCATTTCTGTACCACACCACTCGAGGCAAAGGATTTCCTGCAAAAAATTCCATCGCATTTTCACTTTTATTATTAAATACGCTTAGGTACATACATTCTATGATTCTAGAACACATAATACACAACATAGAATTTCAGATCGGATTTACACTGTGATCTTCAACCATATAATATTGCTTCAATGCACAAAATATGTATTGCAATATTGAAATACCAAACTTTCTCATCTCGCAGTTGTTGTGTATAAATATCTAGCACATTCTTTCATTGAATGTATAGAACACCCAATAACAACAACATAAAGCCTCTCGTCTCTGGTCCCTACCAACCATAAGCATAACATTCACAATGAACCTATGTAGTTAATAGTACCTACATACAATCTGTTATTTTATTATGTCTTAGAAAATCACATTCACATCACAGCCCTTGTTATGAACGCAATTCAACAAATATTCATTTTTCGTTGCACAAGGTCATCAATCAGAATCATCTCTGTTCGATGTGTGAGTAACTAGGGAATTGCTGGAAAGCTTTCACTCATTTCCAAAGAATAAGAAAGCAAAAACGAAAGGAGCCGAAAAGATGTTTTGGTTCCGTAATACAAAAAGAGACTTATTGTTGTACATGTTTTACGGGAGTACAACAGGGGATTTACTTTCACATAAAACCGCTACACTACTACATACCTATACATGCACTGCATTGCATTGCCCTAACATCAACCGAAATACAATAACAAAGGAGCATTAGATATTACATATGTTCTGTACTCTGTAGCTCTATATACTTCACTTACGTTGTTGTATAAATGTATTTTCATGTACCTAAGTATGTACAAAACACAGTGGTACTGCTACTAGAAGTTAAGCTTGTTTCTCGGTTTTCTCCATAGGACTATACAACTACAATTGTATGCACTAGAAGCCAACACTATGTATGTAGCGTTTGAATCTATATAATAAACAAGTTTTTGCTTGAGAACTGTAATGCACAGCAAATAATGCTGGCACAATACATTGTAATACACAGAAACATATTTGCGTGTGCATCCTTTTACTTTTCTACTAGTTTCGTGCTTTATCGAGTATAAGAACTCCTGCGAAAGATGATTTTTCCCTTAAGTGCCTACACTCGGAACTACTTCACCACATTATACAAATACTTTCACTCTTCCCTAACATCCTGGGTGCTATTGATTATTTTCCAGTAGTCATGCACAAACACGCAAAATAGTAGTTGCTGATAGAATTGAATGCATGCATACGTAAATACTGCAGTGTGCATATGTACTTTGTACATGTAGTAATGTTCAAGAGAGATACTGATAGACGTATATCCATCCATGAGTGAGTGGTATCAAAACTAATGTACATTTCTCTAAAAGTGACTGAAGAAAGAAGAAACGGAGAAAAAGAAACGGAGATGCTCAGCATTATCTGCTGATAGAAAAAGTTTCCACATTTCAATCCCCATTTGAATAGGCAAAAGAGCTCTCGGTAATGGAAACGGCTAACATAAGCAGTCTTCGGCATCCTCCCATCAACTCTTCGCTTTCATTCTTTCTCCAGATCAGTAACTAGAAATGCATTAGCGCACATCGCACCATCAGGCTTCTGTGCACTGTACTGTAATATTCTCACTCATTGTCAGTGTATTATACCTAACCTTGATTACCTTTTCATCCACTCGATAGTCTTCTAATGGAAAACAAAGCCAATTTATATACGCATCCCAATTTTCACGCTCAGTGAGACTTAAGCTTCTGTGAGTGTGCTCTCAATTCTTCTTCGTGGATAGATTACAGTGGAACATGCTAAAAAATACAATTTCCTAATATCCACTAATGTTCAAGTATATACATATGGAAGAAAAAATCTGAGTAGTTTTAACTTTGCTAGTTAAATTCAAGTACAAACAATTGTAGCACTCTTTGGCTTCTTTTGCGTGCAAAGATATAGAGCGTCCTTTGTGCTGGTAGCCAAGCACTTATGAAATAAACCGTAGTAAAACGGGTATAGTAAAGTGGTGGAGACATGTAGGAACCTTTTTACGCCCTTGACCAAAATGT
>JAQFYB010004412.1:0-16348 GCA_034694085.1 Pogonognathellus longicornis
TTCTAGGGTGACTTGGCTTGTTGTTCGCACTGATAATTCAACTAATCCCGTTTGTAAAACGGGCCTTTTTACCTTATGTAAATATATCAACAGTGTAGAGTAGTACCGAATGAGCATTGATTAATAACGTTCAATCTAAAGCATTGGCGGATCTAGCACTAAGTTTTACAGGTCCAAACACCCCCACCCCTTGAAATCTAAACTTACACTAGATAAGAAGCCGTAATTCCAAAAAAGAGGTTATTTTGGCCTGAAAGGGCAAAAAATGACAAAAATTTTAGCGCTAAGGGCGAATTTGATGCATTTCATGTCGATTTTGGCCACAATTGGCCATTTTTCGCGCGATTATTGTTACATATGTACGTCTCACATATGGTTTTTGCCCACCCCAAATCGATTTCTGGATATGGCCGTGATTCAATGTGATTACTCATGTGAATGGAACACGACCTTGAAAAATCCTAGATCCGTCACTGATCTGAAGCTTCCTTCGGTTAGGGAAACAAATTTCTGACCTCAATAATTACGGGAGTTAAATTAATGCCAGAAAAGTTTTCCGTTGCATTTGAAACACATAATATTCATTGGAATCATGAAAATGTGCGTAATTGGATTTGGTGGGTGCAAAAGGATTACAAATAGGATGTAATGATGTAAACCGCCTTTTTGGCAATAAATTGAAATATCTTTATGAGTTTAATCCCACAACTCGACTCAGTTTAATTTTTTAAAGAAAAAGTTGAAGTTAGTTAGTTTTTATATAAAAAGTTTCCTTTATTTTACTAAAAAGATAATGTATTTATTCCCAAAAACATTGTTATATTTAAAAAGATGTCACTCTAAATATCATTGGAATTGCATGAACGGTGGAGATACGAGGTGTGAGGACATTTGGATGAAAAATGAATGAGTCAATAATAAATAAATATCCCATTTATGGACTATCACTTACATTTAGCTGTTGAATGACTCCGTCACGTAATTCAGTATTAGTCAGTAGTACCCTAAACCCTACTAGTACATAGTACATACATCCATACATCAATCATAGTGCCTTGACATACATTATGCAAAATTCTGCGGAGTCTTATTTTTATTTATAGCATCCACAACGTACATTGATCATTTCTCATCCGTAAACGTTGATTCTTGAGTTGAATTGTAAAATGTCAGAGAAATGGGAATTATACTGCATAGTACTCAAGTACTCACTGAATAGTTCTTTTCCAGATCTCTGTAAAATCTCTGTAGGGTAAAATCAAATACAGTAGAAACTCGATTATCCGAAATTTCCATTATCCGAACAGGCAATTCTGAGACAATTTCAATACTAATCCTCTACAAAATATCAGATAAAAACTTTTTTTTGACTTGTTCGGACATAAAATACTTTTGTTGACAGACTTGCCTCTATCAAATACATTATTAAATTTGTATGTATTCGGTCCGATAATCGAACCGAAATGTTCGATTATCCGAAATACCCCATTCCCCAATTAGTTAGGATAATCGAGTTTCTACTTTAAACATTTTTTCATAATTCTAAAATATTTAATTAAAAAGAAAATTTTGAGTTAATAAAGTTAAAGTTCACAGAGATGTATAAAAAATAAAATAACTGCAGTGTAATTGTGTGCATGTGAGAATTGAATATTTATAAAGTTTTTATATAAAGTATTTTTGAACCCCTTTTATTATTTTTTCACAATTTGGAGATTGGTTGGAAACATTATATCACATTATCTCCGTTTACAAAATGGGAACTCCGTGTTTTATTCAAGTAGTGGTTGTTCAAAATATCGTTTTGTTATCATCTTCTCTTTTTTTTGTATGGAAGATAAAATGCAGCTTGTCTCAAAAACAAAGTAAAATGAGACATAATTTAATGAGTTGATGAACCAATGCAATGGCTGTAAAAGGACGATAACAAGCATCTTGTTAAATTGCTGACTTCATTGTTTGCCTGCAAATTCGTCGGGGACTGGGGACAATAATAAATTGTAGAGCATTAGTTACACACGCAAGCATTATTTGTTTACATTTGTATAAAATTTATAATAATAACAATCTACATGTCCGAAGTCTAAAATTACTTGTTCCGTTTCGTTGTTTAAGTTTTGAGCTCAGCAGTTTTGTCAGTCTCCCATTCTGTCCCACTCAATTCTTCATTCCAACTACTCATATGATTCATAGTTAGTCAATAGCCGGAGCACAGATTTTGCTGTGGCTAGCAAAATAAAAGTCTTACAATAATATAACTTGACAACAGGCACGTAGTCAGCGGGGTGAACTGGGTACACATGCACACCCTAGAATATTATTATGGTAATAAAAATCCAAAAACCAGAATTATTTTCACGCTACGCGCGAATGTAATGGATTTTATTTTGGTACTCACCTAAATTGAGTCAAATGTTTCTCACTACGCTTTATTAAAGAGTCATTTGTATTTCGTAATTAAAAATTAAATGTTAATATTTAAATATTGACCTCCCCTCAGAAATCGATTGTAGAACCTTACTGTGCACCCCCCCCCCTCCCAACTTATAATTCTGGCTACTTGCCTGCTTACCAAATATATTTTTCGCAGCGTTATGAGCACTTCCATTATTAGCACTTATTAGGAATGATAGAGAGGAAAGCGGATGACACAAGACATGGGAAAGAGTCTAGGAGAAATGTTAGTTTGTCTGTCTGTCTATCCGTGAGTTTGCGACATAACTCAAAAACGTATCAACCAAATTGGTCCAAACTTCACAAATGTCATCTAAGGGTTTCAACAAAGGTGTCAGTCAAAAATGGGGTCAATCAATTTCTTCCTTCATGACCTAGGTCACAGATAAGGTCACAGAATATGTTCAACCAGCGTTGTCGAACAGGTGTACAGAGGTATCAACTATTATAACAACAAGTGGGTCAATCAAGGGCGTACACAGGGTAGGGGCAATTGCCAAAAGAGCAAATAAATATACATTAGAAAGGCAATTGACACTATAGGAGGATAATACATGTCAACAATGATGACAGCAATTGGGACAAGCAAGGGCGTATACAGTGTGTGGGCAAATGTCTCCACCACTTTTCTATACCCGTTTTACTACGGTTTATTTGCATTACACAGACGTTCATTGTCATTCATTAGATTCGATTGTTCCTTACAAGTCCAGCATTTTATTTCTTGTAACTTTATCACAAAAAATTGGTCATTAGTGTTTATTTGAGTATATACAATTTGTTAAATACTTTAAACTAGTATTGACAATAGTAATTTTTCACATTCAAAAAATTAATTTTAAATAATAAGTCGTGATAATTGAATGTGTGTTCATAACAAAAAGGAAATAAATAATATTACCTTGTCACTTGTGAGTGAATGTTGTGTTGAAGCTGCAGGATATTGCCAAATAGCTAATAGGTAATTCGTTTTTATTCCATTCATGAATTTTTTAATTAATTTTGATTTGGACTATAAATTGCATTGATATTGAATAGAAGAATATTGTATTGTTGCGGTACAGTTGAAAGTTTGAAAGGAGGTCCCTTTCCCCTTACAGAAAATGGCAGGTCGTAAAAGTGGAAATAATATGCGATTTACGGTCACAACAAAAGATACAGGTAGAAAAGAAGGGACTGTATTTATGGCGATTGACACAAGCGGATCAATGAGTGGTGCGAAAATACAAGAAGTGTCTTCCGCAGTGAAGGATATTATACGTCAGTGTCCCAATTATGTGCGATTTGTAATTCGGAAATTTGACATGAACGTGTCTACAGTTGTTTCAAAAAAGAAGAAATATTTGGACATTGATCGTCTTTTGGGAGAGCTGAGAATCTGCGGACATCGAACTGCTCTCTACGATGGCATCGGACAGACCATCAATGAAATTCCTTATAGTTGTAAATCAAAATAAAAACTTGTATTAAAAATGAATTAATTAATCGTCATATGAAAATATTTAACAAGCTAATAAACTTGTGTTGAAAATAGATTCTCAATTGGACGTGACCCATGTATTAGCTTTTACTGACGGATGTGACAACGCTTCCAAGAATTACAGTCTGGACTCCATGATCAATCTCCTAAACCAAAAAGCACGATTTGGAAATTTACAGTTTACATTCATTCAGGCAGGAAATGATAGCACACTTACGAATGCCTTAGAAACTCACTGCTCAAATCATTGTACTGTTCTAAAAGTCGAAGACTCTGCAAAAGGAATCAAAATGGTTAAAAAATGCCTAACTACTTTTCTATATTTACGAGCATTATTCGTTTATTATATTTATTTAATATTTATTTCAGGGATTTGCAAAAGCGGGAGAGAAAATAAAACTTCGTTTTGTCGTGACTCTGCCTTCCAATGAATCTTTGTTACGAGACATGGGCAAGCTACAAATCAATGGATTGCCGGGAGGATCAGTCAGTCTCAACATAAATCCCAGGCAACAAAACCGAACTAATTTTTCTCCAGTGATGGATTTTTCTTATGCACGACCGTTGTCTTCATGTCTCCCGACGCTTTCCTACCCTCACCTTACTCATTTACTTTCTCCTCCTTCATTTTGTCAACCCTTGGTGCAACCACCGACAATTAACAGTTTTTCTCACGTTGTTACCCCAAACGGACAAGGATCAAGTCGACCAGGGGGAAAGTCAAAGAAGAAAAATGATTTTTCACCAAAAACGACTTCTTCTAACGTAGAGAAAACTCTTGGATGTTCATCCTCGAAAAAAGAAAAGAAAATAAAGTCAAATGCACATGAAAAAGTGAAATCACAACCGAGTCAAAGTGTGCTTAATGAGAAAGACACAGGTTCTGGGAAATCGAGTTTCTTGATTTGGGCTGGAAATATTCCGAAGAGTGCCAAGGAGCCTGACATTTTGGAATTCTTCACTCAGTGGGGTACAAAAATACAAAAAGCAAGAATTAAAAATAAGTTTTCACTCATTTTTTTAATTTAATTTCTTTGCTTTTAATTTTTCCAGGAGAGTGCAGTGTTTACCGTGTAGAAGAATTGAAAGAATGTCGATGCGCGGTCATTTCCTACACAGAAGAAAAAGCCTCACTGTTGGCTGTGAAATATGGAAACGGTAATTCATTTCTTGGCTCCGAAACGAAGCTGAAGGTTTTCAAATACTGAATGGTAACCCCATTCAATATTCAGTTAACGACTTAAAAAATACTTTTGTAAAATTATACGATGTCCAAATTAATGTAGGAATAACAGAAATGATGTAGTTGAAAAACTAAATTATTTTCAATAATTTGTTATACCTAGTAGGATTTGTGCACTAAATTAATCAAATGTTTTTAACAAGTGGTTTAATTAATTTTTATAAATTTTAAATGTATTTATTTATGTTTCTTACATTCAACATTGGAATACCTGTGGAAAGGTTGTTTTTTGTTTGGGAATTTATGAAGGAAGAATTTTAGAATTACTGGACGAACTTCCCCCACGCTGTGCAACTAACAAACAACGCAACCAGTGAATTCAAATTGAATTGAGAAAAATTACAGAATTGTGAATAATGTGAATATAAAGTTATATAAGGAATTTAAATTCTTTGAAATAAAGTAAATTCACGGATTAATAATAGGAAGTTACAGTTTGTTGATAAACAAATGACCTACACTTTAAAGGCACTGCATTATAATTTAATTATTTGCCGTGCAGAACTGTTGATTGCAGTCACGACCTGGTAGTCCTGGAATGCCAGGCATTCCTTGAATTCCTAGGACACCAGCATTGCCCTTTTGTCCTTGGAATCCGGGCAAACCAGGTCTTCCGGGAGGACCATGCTCCCCCTTTAAAAGTTGCTTAAAGTCAACCACTCTGCCATCACTGAAAACCGGGTTTTGGAGTTGTTGTGGGGTTCGCCTAGGACCTTTCAATTTTCCACACTCCTCTCCACCTCCCAAGGTCGTCAAAACTTGAAACTGGAAAAATCGTGACACAAAATTAAATTCATTTTTAATTAAATGAAATAATAATTTTGTCGCGATACAACGAGAGAAATAGTTATTATTAGTTTATTTGCATAACATAATTAATATAGATTTTTTTTCTTGTGGCTCAATGTTGTTTATTAATAGTAAAAATACAGCATTGAAAACATTTTTAATAGAATGTTATTCTATAAATTATTTAAACTGACCCATTCTTTTACTGGCTTCATATTCTCCTTGTTTTCGTTCACCTAAATAATTTTGCAAATTTTCAGACGACTATAAAAAGAAATTTTTCATATTTTTTATGATTTTGAAAATGATGTAATGTGGAATTATTCTCACTGTTTTCTCCAAAGTTTCAATTTTTGCAGCCATTGTTTTCATTTCTTCGACAGCTCCATTCATCTGGTGAAAATTAATTATTTTGAAAAGGTGATTTTAATAGGATGAAAATAAAAAAGAAAATATGAAATTTTGACAGACCGTATGTTGGAGAGTGGAGATCAAAGATTTGAGATTCGTCACTTCACTGTCCTCATTTCCTGCCACTTCCGAATCGAATTCACTCCCATGTGCAATTGAAATAAAAAGTATGAACATAAAAATCGGACTCAACTGCGTCAGCATTTTGACTTCTATTTTCAGAGATTTTATTTATTTTATTTTATTATTTGTTTCACTTGCAGAATGAGAATTCAAGTCTAGAGTAAGAATATAGTTTATAAAGTGAGAGCAATCTTACAAATTACATGTATTTGCACTGCGATCATATTTTTTAATAAACATTTTCTATATTCCATGGTCCTCTATTAACTACTGGAAGCTACTTTGTAGAAATGGTTTGTCTATATGTCTACTACACTAGGTATTAACACTATACGCATACATGCAGCCATGCCCGTATTCAGGGGGTAGGCAAACGGGCAATTGCCCTCCCCGAAATATATTTTGCCCTCCCCGAAATCGATTTCTGGATACGGCCGTACATACAGCACTATGCCATATACATACCTACCTACTACACTATATACATATCTAATACACCCCAACGTCCCTCAAATGTCACAAATATATCACAAGTATATGGTCCAAAAAATGAGTCACAACTCTTCAAAAATTGCCCAAAATGTGTCACAAAAAGTGTCTCAAGACACTCCAACAACTGACGCTGCTTACTCACACCTGTTCTACTATAGTTTATTATATTTTGCAGAGGGTCGTATCCATTATCATATAGAGAAGCACATAGTTAATAAATACAAGTAGTAAAATTTTAGTAATATTTTTACACTGTATACGAAGGTACATGGAGAGTTATGATTTGATTATTTTTTATTTGAGGTGATAAGGTTATCGTTATTTTCTTAGTATTCATTGCCATTTATTCATTCTTTTCACAATAATAATTACAACTCAAGTTGTCAAATCACATGTATTGATGCAGGATTAGCAGGATGCAGGCAGATGCATGCATTGACACGGGATCTACTACTACATCCTTTGCATCTGCGTAAGTATTTATAATCAAAAATCTTTGTAAAAAATGCATGTACTTGTGCTTAACTTTCAAAGATGTATATTTAATTATATTTCCTATATATTTCCCTTTTATTTTACTATTTCAATTCAAGTGGTTATAAATCTTTCTTTTTTTAAATTGGATGACCAGCCAGAGCGATTACCAGATCTAACCCTTTCCTGTGGTTTCTTAGAATAATTGAAGTCAGTTTTTTCATTCGTCAATACGAGATTGAAAAATTGCCCTTTGGATTAATGTCACAATGTCACCTCAAAGTTGATAATTTATTGATAACGTACCTTTAAAACAAAATTTCACAATTTACAAAAAAATCTGCTATAATTATAAATAAGGATGTTTGTATTTAAAATTAAATATTTTGAGAAAACGATTTTTAGAGTTTAGTGTCAGCTACGTTTTAAAAATACAAACATTCATATAAATATAGCAAGGATTTTTTTTAAATTGTGAAATTATCTTATTTTTTACCCAGTCATCAGTTAAAACTTGAAATTTACAATTTTGAGCGAACGATTTTTAGAGTTAATTTCAGAGAATATTTGAGCAAATTTTCAAACTCATAGCACCTTTTTTAAAAAAAATAAATATTTGACCAGTTAAAAGTTTGAAAGCGAGATTTTTCCGTAATTGGCGAGGTAATTACTTTCAAGTAATTGCCTCAATTATACTTTGTACCAATGCAATGCTTATAAGAAGGTCTTTCTTTGGGTTCCACTATATGAATAAGTAATAATCCTAATCGTATAATGCATTTCTTAAATAAGAAAAAAAAAATCGTAGATTATTGGTTTGTTTGGTCTGAAAGTATTTTGCATTGTTACTTTTAAATGTCTTTTTAATCTCATGCATTTGATTCTGATTAGGTATACAATTATAATTATTTAGAAAAAAATAATTTACAGGTTATTTCACAGAATATACAATGAATCAGTGTCAACTTAACTTACACTACACATGGAACAATGGAAACTCAAATTACTCAATAGACTATCTCGTCTACCCACCCGTGAATTGGCAATGAGGTCCATGTGAACTTTTTATACTGAATTAAGTTATTTACATCACTAAAACTAAACACAATGACATTGACTAAAACGTAGAACACCGTACGAACTTCGTAGTTAGTTCGTACGTACCGCCTTTTTTGCACTTTTCGAGAGTCTGGTTTTTGAGCTTTTTGATGAAATGTGGCATTATTGATTTGAATTAGCGGAGTATGGTGCGAGGGTGGAGTTAACTTCTAATTATGGAACTAAATATCCACCACAACCACTCGGATATAACCCGGAGTTCCCAACTAATGATGTGTCTCATGACGAAATAGTAGAGTCCGATGAGCAGCCATTGAATGAAATACGCGAAGAAGACTTTAAATGCGATCACAACAAAAGAAACGACTTTCTTTGCAGTCCAAATCAAAACTTTTTTCACTTTCCACAGAATTTTGAAAACGGGTTTTTTGAAAACAACCACACTCCTTCGTGTTGTGGTGGTCGTTGCAAGAGTTGAGGTGGTGGTCGGTGCAAGAGTTGTCGTGGTGGGTGGCACCGTTGTTGTTGTAATTGTGGGTGGAGGTGTGGTGGTGGTTGTTGTAGTTGTTGTAGTTGTTGTGGTAGTGGTGGTTGTGGAAGTGGTGGTGGTGCACATTCTAGCTGGACAAGAACAAGTGCATAATTTTCCAAACATGTCATTATTTGGTCCTAGAGCGCTAACTTCCCCACAAACCATCCCCACTCCTCCTGGACAAAATCTGGCACACGTTGCTTGGCACATGGGAATTGCGGTTGGATCCGTATCCGGAGGATCCCCTGCAAACGGAGGACAAACGTCTGGAGCAAAAAATCCATTTGCTGTCATCGCCAATTCGGCTGGCTGTCAAAATTAGTTAATAGTAATTTAAAATTAACAACTAATTAATTATTATTATTATTGAAGTGTATTTTACATTATCTTTTATAAAAGTTTAAAAATTACATCGTCAGAGCATGGATAGCTACATGCACAAAAACCGGCAGCCTCGCAGTTTCCGGTAGTTCCAGCGAGAAGAAATCCACAGGCATGTTCACAGTAAGTGTGACTGAATTTATTAATATGGTCAACTACCAATGGATCTGTACAGGTTCGAATAAATTGTGATTGTGATTTTACCTGCAAATCAAAAAACATTTAGAGAAAAACAAATCTTACTAGTTAGGCTACGTATGTGTATATAATATTATTCGTAAAAGCATTGTAAAAAACAAGCAAAAATAATTTGTAACATTTAAAAATTTTAAATGTAAAAACAAGGAATTTTAGATTGACCTGTTTGAGAAATGTGATGGACAAAAGAAGAAGAGTGAGAGAGTTGTTTGCAAAAAAGTGAAAAAGAAGGTTTTGCATTTTGCAAAGCGTGTGTTGTGTGTGTGAAGGGGAATTCGACACTGCAGAGTTGTGGTAATTGAACAGGTTGGTTGGTGGTGAATTGGTGGTGGTTGTGAAGATGAGAAAAGTAGCAAGTGGATTGTTGGATGAGAAAGATGAGCACTTTTGCCTGCTTTATTGTATTCTATGAAAGGACCGTTTTGAATCTCTTTATGTGACTCCCCAGAACCTTTTTCTTTAAAAAGAACAGATTTAATGAATCATGTAATAATGCCACTGCCCCAAATAACTTGTTCAACAGAATCAGCACTCCTCCATCCACAATGCAATATAATCTATCGGTAGGTACTTTACCTTATTCACAATAAACTCCGAATCGATACAATTAGATTTACCCCACTTGTAGCCACTAGCTGTATGTGTATTTATTTCATGACTTTCTTGCTTTCCATTACACATTAAAAATTTACTCATAAATTAATTGTATGTTGATGATTAACTTAGTTGCATTGTTCAGTTTTTGGCTCACTTGTTGCATTTACAAACATAGCAAGGTAATTGACTACAACTTCTTACAATGCAATGATGCACCTTGGATGCATCATATAAAAAAACTTGCCACTAGAAAATATTGAAAAGAATAAAGCGGAAGAACATAATACAAATAATGTTCCAAGTCATTTGCATTTATTTGTATAGCCAAAGTTTTTACAAGTCATAGCAGCAAAATGGCTTGGAGGCAGTCTTTGTAATAAAAAGTATTTTCAAGTGTGGACATGTGCGTTAACAGCCGCTGATACTGCAACATTGTCATGTCATGTCACCATCATGTCATGCAAAATTCCTATCAATTTAAAACAAAAGTGTTACAAACTGTAAATAAAAAAAATCCTTTTCCGCTTATTCAACAATAAGTCCTACAGCTCAATATAGGACAACAGTTCTTAATTTAACTATTGACGATTTATACCAATACCCTTTGCCTGAAAGTTACTTTAGAGTTTTAATTAAATGCTAGTAATATAAACTTCCTAAAATAATATTTTTGCATCCCTGGATCCATGTGTAATTGATGCTGGGAAACAGTAAATAGAAAAGTCAGATGCTGTGGAGACCCTGTTCTCATGATCAACAATTAAAGTCGCGATGTCAATAGTAGGTACGCCATTGTCAATACAAAGCAGTCAAATATGAGCCACACGTAGACATCCATCCCATTCTTGATATCATTATTTATTTATTATTATTATTACTATTGCATGTACATGTACATACATGACTTGTGTTTGTATTGCATTGCATGTCTCTGTGTATGTGGAAGGTTCGAAGAATTTCTTTTTCTTATAAATACGGAATACAATTCGTTAAAGAGACTCGTGACCATGCAACTGCGGTGTAACTCTCCACTTAAGTACACTCAAATGTATATGAAGATGTAAATAGCATTCATCTACATGCTAACTTTAAAAGTGGTCATATACACGAATGTCTTTCATCCATATGTCCATGTCCGTGTCCCGTTTACAAAGAGAGTGGTCTTGTTACAACACTAACAGAAGGAGGAATGTAAATGTAAATACACATGCAAGGACTGTAGCATGTAGTGTAGTGTTAATACTGTAATTATAACTTGTGTGCTGATGAGATGACAAAGCCTGAATTTTTTGAAGCTGTGGCCACATCTGCAATAAATGTTAACGATAGCTTTAGGTTTGCATAGCATTTCACGTTTTTCTGCGTCTTTTGTGTGCGGACTGTGTAGTGTGTGCACCCATTCAATTCCGGCATGAGTCTGCATCTTTCTCCACAATCTTTGCCACCAAAAATAATTGTTATACTTCCACACAGTCAAAGACCGAACTGACAATCACAGTGAACGCTAACATTTAATCAAGACAAAAAAATGTGTGTGAACATTAAACAGGCCAACCAGGTGTCCCTTCTAAGCATTTTATTTCATCCACACAATATATTTTATTATTATGTTCAAATACAAATAGGTAGCCAAAGTAGCCATACCCTAATAATCAGAGAGCGGATAATGTACAGTCCGGATCTTAACGTTTCAGACCATAAAAAGTCTTGTTTTTGTATATTTCAACTTTTTGGTTTTTAGTGCTGGCATAAGCTTTTATTGCTTATTTTGCCCATAGATAGCTCATTAATTAATATTAGGAATTTTTATTACATCTTTAAGCGGAAATAGAATAGCTTTAGTGGGATAGATAGTTTAATTTTTATAAGTCCTTTTAATAACAAAAATACTTATTAAATCTGCCTAACATAATTCCTAGCATTGATACACCATACTAGGCGCAGTGATTTTATTTAACTCTAAATAGGAGATGGAGATAATTTATCAATTGTCAATAGATCTTAGACAATTGACAAATTATCGATACCTTCTTGAGTACGTCTCATGTTGAATGCCTTCTTCTGGGTGAAGTAAAAAAATCAACTTCACATTGCACAATATTTAGAATGAGCCACCACTTTTCATATAGAGCTGTCTGATTGCAGTTGTATAAGCATATAATAGTTGAGCGAGAAAATGAAAGAAGGGTAATTTAAGCAACATAATTTTTTCGGTTTGGCTCTGTTCTAAATCTGTAGCTCATATTTAGTTGATTTTATGAGTTTTAGTGCATATTATGTAGACGTATTTACTTTCAGCGCATATTTATGTTATTCTGTTATTTTAGTGTGTACTATTTATGCCATTTTATTGTTTTTAGTGCATATTTGGGTGATTTTATGGATTTTTAATATTTGCGTGCGTCAATCTTAATTTTGCGTGCGTGATTTTCCGCCCTCTGCTAACAATAAATAATCGTATACTTTTGTGTGGAAAAAAAGTAACTGAAACTGACCCATCCACAATTCAGTTGTGTACACAAGGTTTCATCCGTTGTCATTCCTTAATAGTAATTATTATTATTATGTTCTTTGGTTTTTAGATTTTTGAAAATAAAATTACAAAGGTTTTTAGCAATCAAAACTTAAATTTTTGCTAAAATTGCAATTTATTGAGGTGGAATTTTATCTTATAGCAATTGGAGAAATGAGGCGTACCCGAAACCCTAAGGTTGATTTTGATTTAATTGGCTAAACTTGGATGGAAACTGCTACCAGTAAAAATAATAATTAGAATTAACTCTCATTCCCACGGCATGTCAAAGTCAACAAGAGGAAATAATAGCACAGGAAAGAAAGGCAACTGAATATACAACAACAGATTTAGAACACAGCCAAACCGAAAAAATTGTGTTGCTTAAATTACCCTTCTTTCATTTTCTCGCTACGTATTCTGTCAAGTCATTATATATTATATACCTATATGCAATCAGGCGCGTAGCCAGGATTATAAATTCGGGAGGTACACATAATAGGGATACTCCCTGAGTTTATACCCTACTCTACTGCAATAATAAGAGTTAGCCGACCATTATTACACAATATCTTTGCAGTTTTCACAATGATGTCAATACACCCGTCTAAAAACACTTGCGTGAAGTTCGAGAAACCATGTTTTTTCGATTACCCAAGCAACCATTCTCCTGACATTGACATCTTTATGTGCAATGTATTCAAAACCAAACGGCTCGATAAATTCCTCTAGTCTTTAGCACAGATTGTAATCCATAATTCCATACCATGCTGTACCGACCAATCTCCCAGCCACTTCCCAACAACAAAGTTATTTAATTTCAAAATGTTTGGAAAATTTTAACACATGCTAATTTGAAAGCTATTATTTTATCGAGCCGTGTGGTTTTTAATTAGCTTTAAAATTTGGAATATGTTAAAAGTTTGCAAAAAAAGAAAATTAAATAAATCTTTTATTTGGAAGTGGCCGTGCTTTACCGGTGTTTTGTCTTGATGATAGAGATGGGTTGTATGTATTCAGAAGTAGATTTATGGGAGGGCAAAATTATATTACGGAGTCAATTAGGTCAAAACTAGCGTAAAACTCATCAAATTCAAGCGTAGAACTTTTTTAAAACCTTTTTAGGCAAAATTACATCCTTTTGAAAAAATGTATGCTTTCTGGGGGGTGAAAGTGTTTACTGTGCACTCCCCTTGGCTACGTGCCTGAATGCAACTGCAACTGTATGCAAATATGACCATTTATACCACACAATTTGTAATTTTTTATATAACAATTAATTTTGATGTAAAATGCTTATAGGCGTATGTAATACAATAGTTCATTGCTGTTTTCAATTTGTTTCTTAATAGTGGTTTAACAAACGTTGCAAAACTATCTGTGTGTACATCTAATTGTAACTGTAAGAAAGACCCATCTGTCTTTTAAATGTAGGTGTATGGTGTATGTATTGTGATTGTTCATCGATTAAAAGACGACAGAGGAAAGAAGTGTAGATTAAGAAGGCCTTGTATTTCATTTTGTGTAGGTTCAATTGCACAATGCAAAGAGAGGAGTATTAATAACTCTGAATCTCTGACTCAACATTTATTTCTTTTGACAGTTATTTAACACGCCGAAATTATTATGCTCGCTAAACTGTTGTTACATTACATTCTTTTCATGTTTTACGGAAGTTGCGTTAATGATGAAAGGAAATATTTTCTTTTGCATTTTACTTTTATTCTATTACATGTGAGTTGCTTTTGTTTGTGTGACCAAATGGAAGCAAAACTCTCGGAAATGCCTACAAACGAGAAACGAGTCATTCATGAAAAGACATTGACAAAGAGGCAACTTGAGACAAAACTTCATTCATAAATTATTTTTATGCGTAATGTGTACCAATATGTGTACATTGCAATCTTTTGTAATCACAGTTATTAGTTGTTTTTCACGGTTCTTCTTCAATTGTCCATTTATCAAATGACTGATTTTTTAATTTTTTAAAATTATTGTTGTAAATCATTTTAAATTCCTATTAGAAACAAAATGTAATTGTTATTAGCTGTAAGATTACGCATATTACATTACAAAAGTTAATGGTTTTATTCATAAGAATGTCATCGTATCAGCAAATTGTTGTGGGGAACATGAGAACACCATCGACAATTGCAATATGTACATACAAAAGTATAAAAGAAGACATTGGTATTTACCACACATATGTATAAGGAAAGGAAAAGATTTGTGCTGACTGCATTTATTTATTTATAGTCCAAGATAACTGCAACCAACAACCAACTGCAACTTTGTGTAGCGACATAAAACTTGGTTTCCTTTCCTTTGTGACGAGGGAAAATGTGCCGACACAATTTATCTGCGAATTTTTTTGCACTGAAATCAAAAGTACGTTACTGCTGCGTTGTTATTTTGTACTTCTTGTATCAATCGTTTCAAGTACACTCAAATCAACAAATCACAATGCTATGTCGTCATCCCTCTAACACTGTGAAATTTGTAATAGCTCCACTTAAATAAACTCAATCTTTACATAAAACAACAATCACTCTATCGAAAGACACTCAAGCAGTGTAAGTATGACTTACTTTTCGGATCTCTGTACCTTTTAGTGAGATATTTAGAACAAGAATTAAACCCACCGTTCCCCTTCCAATTGTGCCGTACCTACTCTTCGTATTACATGCACCCAAATATAATTTTTTATTTTTCTATCGGTAAGGTAAAACAAGCTTCAATTCAACATTGCAAACTAAATTCGTGAATGCAATAAAAAAGAAGATCGCTGACTAGGCTGAAAACGTTTAGTGCAGTAGCAGTAGACCAAACAAGACGAATGGATGTTTTAGTGGTCAGACCAAATTATTGACACTTTCTAAATAAAGTACCTACCGTACCTACACAGTAATGCAATAACTACAAAATTACATTATAAATCACTTCTACAATATAGCATGTAATATGAATCGGAAGATCAAGGCATTGATAATAATTATGGTAAATGATGGTAGCTCTCTGCTCTACTCTAGCTAGTCCTGTTCCTGTCAAACATTTTAATTTTAACTGTACGAGTGTAGAAACAGATAATTTAATGACTATAGTAGAAAAAACGGATGAAGAGTATTGATACCTAAATGTTAAATATGAAATAATACTTGATAGTAGCATAGTCATAGCTGTGGCTGAAATACTTTATGCATTTTTTGTACATGCTGTATGAATATTGTTAGCGTATAGGTGTGTTACAAATGCTGCAGTTGAAAAATTGTTGCTCTCCAGTCAAGTAAGGAAATATCCAATTATCAGAGAAGAAAAGTTTATTAAGAATGAAATGATATATTTTGGTGCTAATAAGCTGCCAAGAGATAATAACGATGGATAAAAAATGTGTTGGAGATTAATTTAAACAAAACAGCATTTAAATAGATTTTGGCAACCCCTACCCTTCCCCTAACCGCACTTCGTAATTTTTGAACACTCCATAACTTCCCATTTTTACTCTGGCTGTCCTACAATCCATCCGACAATCTAATACTATTGCACAGTATTCGTCGTTCGGTCGGTCTGTCGATCTGTGACATTCCTTAATTTCCCAGCGCTGGG
>JAQFYB010004413.1:0-16347 GCA_034694085.1 Pogonognathellus longicornis
CCAATTTTTTGAGCATGACATAACCTTCTAAAGCGACATTATTACACTGTCACCCTAGCTACTTCTAAAAACCTTGGTATGGTCTGTAGTGTTAACAGTGTTGCATGTATGCATACAGCGATACAGCCATTCTGGTAAAAGTGCAGACGGACAGACAGACAGATCATTTCTATAAAGTAGATGTCGCTACTTAATAATTATATTCACTATACTGTTAAAACTAATTCTTTTTTGTGACTTTATCAAAAATTCATTCTCATCCCGACTTATTTATACTTCAATACTTCAATACTTTATTACCCGATATACCTATACTTATTATCCCTGCATCTTAATTTTTTGCAATGCCTGCCTTTCGTGCTTCTGCTCTTACTTACATATTTAATTTATCTCTTTACAAAGGTATACTTAATTAATTTGTTTCTGTTTGGTTAGGCTGAGTAAGTTGGTTTGGAAGGTGGTCTCGTAACTTGTCAAGGCAAGTCAAACAAGGCACTAAGTAAGCATTCCATGTGACCTTTTGTTCACAATTTCTTTCAATGCTTCATTGGAATGAATTACTATTTCCTTGTGATAGTAAGTATAATGACAACAAACTGAGGAGCTGAATCTAAACCGGTAGAGTCTGGTGTACTCTGGTATTATATCCAGTCAATATTTACATCGCTCTCTTCAACGCACCATTGTAGTCGCAGTGTCATTTACTTTTCCACAGTTTCTCATGAGGGTTCATTCTGTTTACTTTTACCTCTACATCTAGTAAATCCATGATTGGTATAAATGTGTACATATAGAACTACACATAACACAGGTTACTGTCTCGTCAAAACAATTCATTTAGTTACTGCAACCGAATCGCAGCTAATTAAAATTACGTCAATCCTTTATTTATCTAGTGGGTACTTCACTAATACTATCTGTACATGTACTGTTAAATGTACAATCGCACTTCATACTATGCGACAGGAGGAGCAAAGATTTAGACAAGCAAGTACAATGTGTTCAACCATTGCACTGAGTGTATTAAAGGAAACATTATGCGACTGAGTCGTTTTAAGTCTAATTAACAGGAAGAATAATATCATATTACCTGTATAATATAATCTAGACTACCTATGAAATAATATAATATACCTAACCTACCTAAGTTAAGTGAGTTGCTACAAAAACAATTTATATTAGCTTCCTGGTAAATGTGTGTACAGTTCTGTGTATTCCAAACATTCGGGCCAGGATGTAATGCGTGGTTGTATGTAATGCAAACGCGAGTCTTTAGATATGTTAATTTTAAATTGCATTGTGCTTTGAGCTTCTGTTTGACTAGAAAGAGACGTTAGAAGAGCATAGGACAAAAGTGCGGTTACCTTTTCCAGCAATTCAGCTCCCTTACACGTGCTAATGATTATGGTAATTCAACTCGATGAAATAAATTAAATGCTAGGATATCAAACTCATTTTAACAAAACTAACTGAAATATAAAAGCTAAAGTAGGTAATGGACGGATTGGAATGCAATTGAGATATCAACTAAATTACCAAAATGTAAGAATCCTTTGATTTTGCCGACTAATTCTTAACTTTAGATTTGGAAGTGACTTAAGAGAAAAGTAAGCATATCTATAGTCTATACAGTAAGTAGTTTAATTTTCTATGAACACTCTTAGACCAGACCTCAGTTTGCACTGCTATTTCTTTATGGCTACTTACAAAAGCTTTAGCGGTTTAGCTACATTTTACTGTGTACACAGAACTGTGAAACTAGTTGTAAAGTAAAATGGTCGCAACTCTTGTTGGAAATCATTAGGTTTTGCTTTCACTGTCGGCTTTGGGTTTCGCGTTTACAATTAGCTGGAATTATTTGCTGTTGAGGAGCACAAATTAATCTACGAATGGATTTCATGGTTTGATTTATACATTCCAGGAATTGTACGCTTGCTAACTCTGCTTGTGAAGGCAAACTTCACAATTATCTGTAAATATGACTATATGATTCTGAAAATTATTTTAGGTATTACATTGCATTACTAGGACCGTGCTACATTTGTAACTTACCCAATCATATCGTATAACAATTTAAGTAAGTTATGTATATTGTAGGTAATTTAAATACAGAAAGATTATTATCGCCTATACCTACTTATATGTAATGAACATCATTCTCAAAATTTTCACCATTGTTCCAATCTTCTTTCAAGGGTAAATGCTTACTTTTCCTGAAAAGTATACCTATTCTTCAATTTGTATGTCAGGACGTGAGTGTAGCTCGCAGAAGTAGAATCGTATAATATTTTATTCAAAATGTATGTATTAGTATTAATACTATCTTTCATAATTAATTTACCCAAAATCTAATGTGGGACGAACTAATCTCTTCTAGCATAATTATTACGACTATAAATTGTGTGGGTGTATAGAATCTTACCTCCGATTTTAGCATTATACGCAATCCCCACTCCACATTTCGAATTGTTAGCTTTCATAGCCACTTCACCAGCACATCGGGTTCCATGAGCATTGTTCACGCTGCCCTCATAATGTGGCATGGGGTCATCATCATTGTCATTCAAATCTCCACTGATTTTAGGATTCTAAATTCCAAGAGAATATGCACAATCCATATTACATTACGGCAATTAGTTTTATACAATAAATGACCGAAATAAACAACTGTAGTATTTGAATTTATTAATTAACTCTATAAAATTCCATGAAAATAGTAATGATTGTAGCTTACGTAATTGTCGATTAGATCTTCGTGTGTGTGTTCAAGACCATCATCCAAAATGACCACGTTGATATCCTTACCGGTGAAACCCATGTTAAACACAGGAAGAATATTCAGATCAAGTCTTGGCAAACTTCTTCGCGTTCTTGTGTCTTGCTTTGATAAAAAAGAAGTGTTAGTGTAAAACTAGTGTTAAGTGCAACTTGAAGCATATTCATTAAATCAGACATTTTGCCGAATTTTTTCATTTACAATAGTAATCATTTTAACTAATTGTAAGTAATACTTACTAAGTATTGCCGGATGAGATTGAATTATTTTCCTATACCTATTCATTTACTAATATCCTAAGTCAAAAATAATTGTTCATATTTATAAGTAGCTTTACCTATAGCTATTTCTTAAAAACCCAACAATACTAAATCAATAGTTATTTGAACTATTTAGGTTCAATACTGCAATATAGTATGCGTACTACACATCGGGAATAGTTTGTAATTATGTAAAGTAATGAGTTTTTACGAAATGTAATAAGTTCGCAGAATTTTTTACTTTCTCCATGTAACAAGTACTACAGATGAATGGTTTAAAGGGGTACTCCTCTTATTGTTAGCCCAGCCTACCTAATACATACATTATTAATGCTTTTTGAGTCTAGTTTATACTTACCATGTACCACTGCTTTTGCCACAATGGATCGATAAAGAGAGCTTCATTGACATTGAGTAAAGGATATGGTCTATTTCCAAGTGTACTGATGAAATTACTAAAATCGTCGTCACGAAATTTTTCCAAAAGGTCCACAAGGTTCAGGTCCCGCTTTTCCCTCAACTTTGAAATTTGTTGTTCCGCCCAAGCAACCTATTCCCCATTTTATCAATGAAAGGTCATTACGAGTCATTAGATATATCGTTATTTTACACATACTCATCATTTACAGTGTGACTGAAAACGTACTGTCATTTGAATAAGAAAATATTAGACCAAATTTATGTGCACACTCACAGAATCATGTAATACAAGTTGCTTCGTGAGTTCACGAGCGTTCCTTGAATGTGCTTCTGGATGATCCAACTTTCTCATGAGATAAATGTTCGGAAAACCCTTTACCTGGTAAAAATGCACAAAATTTATTTATGAGATTTTACCATTCCATACTTGTAAGTAGAAAATACAGTTTATGTACATATGTACACTTTAGCTTCATGTACATATTACATGTAGCTATGCAAGTGTCATTATGAAAATGTTATTTACATACATAATGATTTAAGGTTGTAACTGTAAAGTTACAAAGATATAAAAAGACATTTTTGGACACTTTTTAAGCATACAGAAGATAAATAGTTTGGGTTTAAATAACTTTAGTTTAAATAAGCATTGAACCTGTCCGAGATTTTGATATCCACTTTTAGTTGCAACGATATCTGCCGTTTCATTTCCTTCGGGAACGTTGACGAGCCACTCATTAGAAAAATGAAGAGCATTGTCTTCGCCGTTATGCTCGGCATATCGAGTTGTCCGTGTGTCTCCAAAAAATTCTTTTTGCGGTTCAATGTCTCCGTATAGATTCTCTATTATTTTGTCCATTTGCTTGTTTAGTTTTTGGTAATCAATACCTGCCGCTTGACTCTCATTTATATTAACAACTACTGGAAAAACTATTAACACAGTAATAACAAAATACTGCTGCACTAACTTCCAGATTTTAAATACACGAAAATCACAACGTAGAACTGTATTTTTGTGAGACATTCTGGACAAAATATCTTAAAAATTGTATTCTTAAATCAAGAAAAGTTAAAAAGGTAAAAAAAATCAATGATGCTCCCTAACAATAAGTTACTAGTCGAATGAATACAGAAAAGAGGCAGTCAGACAGTTGTTAAATTGTGAAGGTTAAAAATCCAGACAAAGTCCATACACCACGAACAAACGATATTTCACATTTAATCCCTACAAATTTAGAATTATCTATATGAGAAATACCCAAAACTTTTAGTAATTCCCCCAGCTATCTAGAATTTGAATGTCTACGCTAGCCACAATAACAGCGTTCCCAGAAAAGGGATTGATAGCAGCCAAATGAGCTGTGATTTGAAAGGGATTTGCATTACCTGGACTCTAATGTAATCCAATATGGTTTAAAATTAATGATAGCCTCACTATTACTAGAACAACTGTCAAGTTTTCAATTCACATGTCCATATCCTTACATAGGTATTAGTATATTATGCATTTACATACCTACTACACTGATATGTTTATATATACCCGTTATAATATGCACATATGGGATTACTAATCGAAATACCTAGTACTATGCAATGATCATTAGTAAACGATGATGCTACTTTACTTTCCTATCAACAAGACTGTACATACATTCTATTTCGACATTAGCACAGACATACGAACATTATACTTTCCAGTGTACATTTTACACAATGCAAACAAGACCCGACTACAATTTCAAGCACTTACCTCTGGTTAGTTAATACCGCTTCAATAACATAGTTGACTATTACGTACGTACTTATATGACATGACATACAATACATGTACGTACGTAGTACGTACGTAACATTCAGGCATTGTTTAGGAGTCATGAAATGTACTTAAGTACAGCAAAATTTTGTCAACTTACTTACATGGGTCATCATCGTCGTATAACTATAGACTATAAACTCACTATAAACTATAGGGTATTGTTCTTTCCAAGTGTAAAAACAGAATTTCATTCATACTAACACAACTTCACTACACCACACCTGAGAAGTTTACTTTAATAATAGCACAGACATTATCTGCGGTTAAAATAAAAGCACATACAGTTTTGCATAATGTGCATACATTGACGTGATAACCGAAATATGACAAACAAGTTGTACATTGTAACATACAGTTCCTTATGCATAGAACGGCATGCTTCACACTTATGTACGATCATTTTATTACACAGATGCTGATTCCCATTGTCATTATCTATACATTATTATATTGGTGTAATACAAAGTAGCTGTAGCCGGATGAACCTGCTTGCTACAATTAAGATGACAGATGATCTAAACCGCAGAACATCTGTTGTTTTCTTCGTGGGAGTTTACGTACACTGAATTCTAGCTTTGGTTAAAATGAAGATAGAGAGATAGAATATATATTAAGCATTTAAATCATTAGCATTAAATAACTAGTCCCGCCCACGCAACGCTGTAGTGAAATACAATGTATGCTTTGTATCACTATTATACATAACATACCTAAATTTAATGTAAGTTACTAGATGATTTGAGTTTAAATACAGATACCTAATACTATGTAGGTACTTGTATGAATATTTTCTTGCTGACATCATTCATTACATGGTCTATGAACTAATAAAGCTTGGTGCATGGTGATACATGTCGTTAGTAGATAGTAGTCCTGTGAAGATATAATCAGCAGCAGCAGTGTGTAATACCCCTTCACCTATCTTTACTACATTGTTAGTCGGAAATACCTTTCACTTTACTGTTTACAGGTGACGTGAATGACGAATAAATCTCAAAATTGAACTATACCTAACTTACCTACCTATGCGGTCTTTAAAAATAGGTAAATCACCTCATTCACGTACAATTCAACTTATGCCTAAAACTTTGATTGACCCCATGCGCACAGGATAAAACCACGAACATAAATGCGTCATACTTAAATACTAAATATGGTATATTACACACTGCATGCACTCACTGCAGTGTGATATCATAGTACAGATGAGTTATATATACCCTTTGAGTTACAACTTAAGATGATACACTAATACCCATTCTCAAAATCATTGTACACGTAAACACAATATCATACCCTTACCTTACCTACACTATTCCTAGTGAGTCAGAGAGAATATTGAGTGGATGTGGGCAGTGCATCTTCATACACGTACGTCAGTCAACCTTCTATCTCATTTTAAAAATGTGTTAGGTCTTTTTAACGCAAAATATTTTAACGTGAAAATTTGCTATCAAGGTTGATACTGTCAATCAACTGCTTAACGCGAACAGTTACATCACAGCCATCAAATTACTGTTATTATTATTGTTGTTGGATAAAGACTAATATTATTATTGTGCGCATGAAATGTTGATATTGTAAGAATATCGAAACATAGACATCGCTCCTTTCCATGTGTTTTTAGAAAATCGTCAAATGCCATACTGCCCTGTATAAAATCCAACCATTATTATCACCTAATTAAGCAGAAAAGTCGAGATGGAAAAGAGTTAATCCGTAAAAAGGTCATTGCAATGGTCACTTCAGCCCCTTTTCCCACCTTTTTACGGATTAACTCTTTCCCATCTCGACTTTTCGGCTTAATTAGGTGATAATAAGGGTTGAATTTTATACAGGGCCGTATGGCCTTTGACGATTTTCTAAAAACACATGGAAAGGAGCGATGTCTATGTTTCGATATTCTTACAATAGCAGGTAAAATGATAGATAATCCACCGAATTACGTGATGTACAACACCTACATAGAGATATATTAATCTATACAGCGATTATATGCTATACAGTGTATATTCGTTTAGAGGATGAAAATAATATTGTATGAAAATAATACAAGAAAACCCGGACAAGTTGAAGTTTTCTCATCAATTTCCAATAAGTCAATGTAAACGGATTCAAATGAAGACATTTTTTTTCGATTATTCAAGAATTTTTGGGATTTGTCAGGTTGTCACTTCCAGAATGGTTGATTTTTCGTTTTCATCTGTGCCACTAATGTCAAGAGACATTTTTAACCTTTAGAGGTTTATTACAATTGCTTTCAAGGTCATGAGGGAGTTGGCCGATTAACCTCATCTTCCAAATTAGCTTCATGCATGCCCCTTAGAGTATGTGCATCAAGTTTAACAAATGCTTGCTAGGTTCTTTAAATTTATGGTATCGACAAACGTACAGATACACACAGATAGACAGACACACGATTTATGTATGTATACAGAACATCCAGAAATGTTCAATAGTTCAATAATTGAATAGATAACTGTATATCATGCATTGTTGTATACATTTACAGTTGCAAAGTCAGTTACTTCGATTCACTTTCCAAGATGTAGGTAATGTTTAATTTGCATGTAAAATATCTATTCTATATAGATTGCTTGTTATTGTAGAAGTCTTATCTCCTTCATAGCTAACATAATATGGTAGAAAGTTTTGGGAAATTGAAACCCTTAAAGTATCAGAGCTTCTAATATTTAATGGTAAGCAATAAGCAATTATATTATTAATGCTGCATTTACAATATGTATGTATGAGTATGAGTATAATAAACAAGTATGAAGTACAACCTTCATAAGTTCAAAACCACAAGCCCAAGCATCTGTGCAATGGCTGAACAATTGGAAACCACTTGCAAACTAGTACTATGATTTAATAATAAAGTTATTGATTTGCAATATTCTTGTTCCCCTAGGGTCCGTTGTATGTAGGACCATAAAACTAGAGTTGGTACTAGGTACACTACATACATTAAAAATTCTAGAGAGCGTTTTGATTTAAGGTTAGCCTATACAGGTTATACAATAATAACTAACATACTTTAATGCTCTAATAAATGTTCACTTTTTGGTTGGATTTAATCTAAAAGTAGACTGGCCCAATTTGTAATTAATAGACGTAACTTTGGTTGTGGTACAAGAGAGAGCACCTACGCATTCAATCTCAGAAAATCGAAAGGTCTATTTGACATAACCTGCCGCAAGTTTAATTGTAGTGTGATATCTCTCCAACTTCCGTCTGCTCGGAACAAGCAAAGAAAAGAGAACCGCATTCACATAAATATCACCAGGAAAGAACTTAATTCCCTTTAAAAATGAAATTCCTGGCTAGGTCCAGCTAATATCCTTCTCTGCTTATCTGGACATTCAGTAGTTGTACCTAACACAAGTCAATAAAAGTTATACCTACACATTACACATATATAGAAAACTCATTCAAGTCAACTCAATAACTATATGTGCGATTGTAAGTAACCCAGTCACCTACATAACATATCAACTTTAACTTTGCCATAGAATATACGAAACCCTCTCCCTATGTAAGAAGAGATTACTAGACTAAGCATGATCTGATGAATGAAACGTATCGTGATATCAGACTTTGGCGTTGTTACTTCACCTACTCCTAGCGTTATAACACTTTGCCTTTGAGACTCGACTTCTCTATACACTATACTCACACAGTCATAGGTTCGTAGTACCTATGTAGATTATATACCTAACAACATTCTTCTCGTAGTAAGTACAACTCTTGCTCTCGAAATCAGAAAAACTGTTCTATTCTCATATTTTCTTTAACTCTTTTCCTTGCCCGACCCAATAAAGTAAACCTGACTGACTGATTCTAAAAAATAGTTGAGTGAATCGTGCTCTGTTAGTACACACATACCCCATGCACCTCCATGTCATGTACGAACCTCGTGTACGTATTACGTATAGATAACTTTTAACTTATAATATTATACAAAACATATTATTAGTAGTATATCTAGGTATGTGTATATATGCCTATGAGTACATTGCATTGTAGTGTACGTAGGACTAGGACTTTGCGATTCTTCGAGAGTCAAGTCACCCAAGTATTGTAGGTATAAAAATAATACATGGTTGTATGTGTAAGGTACAAGTATTAGTACTAGGTTGCTCAGTAGTAACTGTTAGGTTAAATATAATATATAGTTGGAACTCTGAAACTAACTTATTTCTTCATAGATTACATTTATACACATTTTACCTCAGAACAGTTTCCATATAAAAGGAGAATGTTGAGCCGATTGACAATAAATCCCGGAGTGTCTTTGCAAGCCACTGGTACTTTCCCAATAAATTTGCTCCAATTCATGATCTTGACGAATGATTCGACGGACGTTTCTGGGATCCGAATCACTTCCACCAGTTTCATTATGGCGGCATTGAAAAAGTGCACTCCGCCAAATCTCTTTTTCCTCGAACCGCTTAACCTTTCTGCCATTACTCCGACTGGAATTGACGACGTGTTTGTCACGAATATAGCTGATGACGGAGCCGCCTGCAGTTCAAAGACAAGAGCACTTTTATAACAAAAAGACTCATTCCATATACACAAAGACTAATATCATATAGTTCTGACTTTGTAAAAGCTATATACACTTTGTGATCTGTGGCTGTGTGTATAACATCTAAATACATGACCTATATTATTACAGAGCTATAAAAATGTAATAATACTCATAAAGTATAGTTTTAAGACGATTGAAGAGTCATATTATATTATCATGACTTTGGTAAAGAGAAAGACTTTAAAGAAACATTCCATTCATTTTCATCGATTGCCTCCTAATAGCACTCGGTGAAAAATCATTTTGCAGTATAAAAAGATGTATCGGTTCACGAGATAGGACCTTTCCCTTCATGATAGCAGCTTAGTGCTTAGCTGCCCTTATTGAAGAAAATGGTTGGAAATCTTACACGTCCATTATTGCCCCGATGACTAAATCACTCCTTTCAACTGATTTCAGAATATCCGTTGTAAAACTTATTCACTCTATGGTGACTTTTAGTCAAGATGTTAGCTTTTGTGGGTCATCTCCTTCCTGTTGAAGTATTTACTGAAATTACTTGTATAGAACATAGGGAGCTCGTGTTTTCAACAGCAGAGTGTAGTGAGTTATATAGAGCAATGTATATCATGGTGATAAAATGACCTTTAGTAGTTTCTTGCCAAACTTTGTGGGGTCTTTCTTTGATTCTTTAGCTTCGGAGTCTTATTCAATACGTCTTCATGGATATCAGCAACAGTTACTAGATTTCCGGCAGCTGGTGACACCTTTTCGTTGTTCGAAATGAAAAAACCCAAGAGAAAAAGAAAAGTTCAAATCATCTCAATTTTGGCAATCGTAATGCTAAAGATCGAAATACAATTACAATACAAATACCAATGTATAGCATTTCCACGGGTAATACTATAGCTCAGCCAACTATTAAATGTATATTTTATAGGAATCAATAAGTCATAGACGTATCAATGCAATCGCTTGGTATAGATTGGAATTTCTATGGAATAAATATACATTTATGAAATAAGCAATCCTATACAGCCTAACCTATTTACTGACTAGTAACTACAATACAATAGTAGATGGTACCTCTATATTGCATTTGTATATCAAGTTCATGCACTTGATCTCAATCGAAATTAAGGAGAAATGTGGAACTTTCTTGAATCATGCGATGACCATGTTTGTTTCATTCATTCTGTGATATGAGTCAACACTGCGCAAAACGAAATCAAGTTGTTTCGTTTCGCTGTTGTGTTGTTTGTACATCACAGTCTATCATTATGTATTGCATGGCCATGGGTAGAGTTGTGTCTGAAGAAACCGAGCCATAGAATTTCACTTCATTTCCCCAGGTAATTTACTAGAGGATTTTTATGGAGATGATGTCTCAAGATTTAAAAGTTTCAAAAATTGTGGTAGGGCTCATAAAAAACAGGAGAAAATTGTTATCAGGGTGTGAATTCCATATTATATGATATAAGCAATTAATGTACATACTACTTCTTGATAGTTTAAAAAATAAAAATGTGAGATTTCAATCTATGTAAGCCTAAAATTGAAATAACTATATTAAAAATTTTGAAACTGTCTATTATCTAATTCATACCCCGAAGCTTTTTTCCTCCTCTTTCAGATTATAAAATCCATTATGATCAATTTTGCACTGAGCAAGCTTATTGATATCGCTTAAACCCCCATACTAGTCCTTAACGTAATGTAAACTGTACAGTTATTTTCGATAAAGAAAAAAATTTATCTTTTTAGAACTAGTGTAAGTGTTGTACATTGTAAGATCATTTCACGAGTACATTCTCTTACATCCTTCAGAAATCATTACTTCTGTGCTTTATGAATGATAGTAGGGGCATTGTGAAAATTGAAAAAATTGTCAACCATTTTTATTAGTAGTTTATCAATGTGGTAATGTGCAGATAAAGACACTGAAATGCACTCTTGTTTACGTTGGCCAGAAATCGGCCAATGTGATTGTGACAAGATAATACGTAATATGTGTTTTTTAGAATCAGGGAAATAGAGACAATAGAACTCAAATTCCTTGAAGATGTAAGTATGGTAGTATCTTTATTGAGCTCTGTTTGCAGGTTATCATAAACTTACTGCCGCTGGTCTCCACCGATTATTCTAGGTTACATAGATAGCTATTAAAATAAGTAACCTTTACTTCTAACTTCCTGTAGGCAAATGTGTACTAGTTCACATCCAATGCGTAGATACGCAATGTGTTTTACTTATGTAAAAGGTGTCATCATCTTTTGAGTGAAAGAGGTGTAATAACTAATATAGAGCTTTTGAATAAAATCTCCATCTTAGTTTATAATAGTGGAATACTCATGTAGTAGAGATATATTTCCATGTATATGTCGAGGTATTTATATAAACAGTTTTTTTAGCTATTTTCTTGTATACTGTAACCACAATCGTGTATAGAAGGATTATGCTGTAACTATGCACTATGAGTTAGAATTTTAACTTACATAAGCCAGCTAGAAGGCAAGGGCTTAAGATTACGTAAACATGTACAAGTATTAGCACTCAAAAACGACTACCTGTTTCATGAGAAGTGAAACTTTAAAGCATTCAAAATCTAGTAATGACATCATGACTCCCTTACAGGAATTATATGGGAGCACTTACAAAAAAATAATAGACTGTAGTCACGTCACTGTGCATATAGTCCTATCAGGTACAAGTGCCTTGTGCTACACTCAAGTTCCAGTCTCAAGTGTCATGGAATTTATTAAATTACAAAAAAGCTACCTAAATATTAGGTAGTAGGTTACCTATCTGAAATGTAATCCAGCTAGAAATGTGAATGAAATTCTTTGATTTTCTAATGAGACCTACCAACTGCTCCTTCCTCAAATTCCAGCATCCTTTTCTGCCCCGTAGGAAGTTATTACCAAACTCTGCAACAACTACAATTATTAACTCTACAACACTGACTCTGTACCAGAGTCATATTACATCATATCGTTCTTTAGCTACATAATCTACCTCTTGCTCTCCTACATAGACATTCTGCGAATTGTGGTACGCGTGATAGCATAGTATGGAATGTACATGGTGTATGAATATTGGGAATAGCTATGTGAATCTACTCTGCTTAGTTTGCAAACACATATTGTACACATAAGTTAGGGTATAGTGCTACCTTTGTATTTATAACTCCACATTGTGAATCACTGTTGTTATTTTATTTTGCAGTAGTATTACCTTAGAAAGCTTTTCGTACGTATGAGGTACTATTGGTATGTATTACCTTGTGTACAATTATGTACAATTAGGAGCATATGTACTACTATAATAATTGTCATTACATTTGCGATCGAGTAATTGTTTTGTCAACATATATGAAGAAATACAATTATTATTTTGAGCTTACAGATTAAATGGTTATGAATATTTAGTTATCTAAACAAAACATATTGTACATACACCGGGCTTATAATATTAAGTACAGATGGTAAAGAACGGTTGTTGAAAGGCATAAAATATTTTCTTATATTATAGTGCCATACCTATTACATGCATAGCTGTACACATTAATTCTTGTTTGGTAAGTAAATCGTGTATACCTACCCGAGCATTATATGAATTTAATGAAAAGTGAAGTGGTAATTCATGTTTAAATATAAACATTGGCTGTTTGTAACTCTCACGGCCTCATCTTTACATGAGTCAGAGGGGAAATGTGTTGAATTAATGTGCAAGCATTATTCTTAATTCTTGTACTGTGTAATGTGAGCCTTGGTAAACAACATAATAAACCGTTCTAACTTCTCCCCTTCATATGAAGTCATCTTACACAGTATTCACATAATATAATTACCTAGAGGAAACATGTGGAACCCAATGTAAATATATATGAGTGTTGTGCTGAAAAAAATGACCTATCATTTTCCCACTTGATACCAATTCATTATAAAATTATGTTTTTTCTTTTTAATGAGTTAATGAAGACGTTATGAGTAAACTGTAAACGAACTGAGTGAGTGAGTAATTCTTAATCGAGCGTATACCCACACACAATATTACTTGTTGCAACTGTATCTGTGTAATTTTAATAGTATAATATTTCCTTTAATCTTCCTGCCTTTCCTTCCCTCTGCTTTTTCTCAACCCATTCCTCGGTTAACAATTTAACAAGCCAACAACAAGGGTCTTCAATCAACTCAGTCTCATAAATCAAGCGCACATAATTCCTCATGAAAACAAGAACTGTTATTGTTGTAAGCACAGAGAGGGGTGAGGGAGTGAAGTGTTAACTTAAGCGAAGGCATCTTGGTGGCAAAGCCTTTAAAATCCTATACTCATGATCAACAACACTTGACCCGTTTGATGGGCTATAATTCATGCTAAATAAACAAAAGCTATTTATTGCAAAGCAGTCAAGAGACAAGAATGCACTTTGTGGAAAGTCTACTAGTACCACAATAGACTTGAAAAGCCTGGCCCAAGTCAAACCAAATTACTCCACGACTAAACACTTATTCGCTATTATTATCAGTTTACGAGTTTCCCCCTGCCTTTCAAGAAGTTATCTGATGAAAGGAAATCATAAGCTGGGAAGATCAAATTATTGGCCTTTAATCAAGTCGTATTCTTATAAGTACTGCCTAGCATGAAAAGGTATATGGGTATTTTATAATAGAACCTGCCTATAATAAAAATAAGTGCAGACGGAATGAGTTTCGCGGTATGGTACTCTATATTTGTTTAACACTGAGAAAACAACTTACTACACTTTGGAATGTAGGTTTACGAATTTAAAACTATAACTAAAGATATAATATAGTTGTAAATTGTTAAGTAGTGTGTGTAATAACAGATTTCATCTGTACGCGTAAATACCTTTCATCCAGTTGGTTGTGTAACATGTTTGTTATTTGTATTATACTTTACTGAGTTAGTTGTCAGTATTTTTAAAGATGACGAGAAACGCAGCAGTTGACTATGTAATGCTCAGTTGAATTTAAATACTTTTTGGAATCGCCTTCATTTTTTGTCAGATACCATTCCATGATTTGTTGTGGTTAAACTGGTGTCAGTTTAAATGTGAGTTGTCTTGTGCTGTACTAAAGTGTTTATAACTCTGTGTAATATTATAAGGAATATGGAATACCTGCTGCTTATGCTTATTATTGTTTGCCTTGCCCAAAGCGTGACACACATCGCTTTACTAAAAGTTAAAAGTCAAAATGCCATTTCTGAAAATATCCGTGTTTGTTTGTATAAACATTAGTGTGAAAGTTATATGGGAAGAGACAGGAAATGACTTGATATAAAAAATCTTTCACTCAAGTACAAATAACAATAAACTGAGTACAGATAGTAAAATGCTGATGTAAATGTAGGATCTTTTTATGAATATGAGTTGAGAGATTCCCATACATTATGATTATGTATTATTAACTCCCGCTGTCTTTCGTAATCATTGCTTGGCATGAAATCCTCAAAACGGATATATTGAAGGAACGAACGCATACATACACATTGAAATACAGAATAAGAAGTAGAAACATTACAAATAATATTTGTAATACAGTGAGAATAAAAGTATTATGTCTTTACTATGACTGGTAGTCAGTACTAAGACGCACATAGTAATAGTCTCTTTGAAACATAAAAAACTTTGAAACTCTCATTTCAATTACCATATATACAGTTGAGTTGAATTGAGAATGTTTTACTTATAGCCAAGGAGTTGGCTGAAACGCTATTGTAAATAAATGAAGTATAACATTATTGTATTCTGTAGTCAAAGCATTAAAACCGAAACTTACATACCTAATATGCATGTCATGGAGTAAAGAATAGTATTACATCTCCGTATACTGCTACCACAACTACGTCTCTCCTTCAGCACTCATAATAAGAGCATCCACAGAGTTTAGAATGCGTACTGAAATGAAAATAATGGTTTTCATTGCTTTCAGTTGGCAAAGCTAAGTAAACTAGTAAAGTTGAAAAGCTACACAGGAAAATAAAAGTAAAAGCCTTGTAAAATGGGAGAAATGTAAAGTAAATGAAAGTGCATATTTTACAATGGAGTGTCTGTTTATATTCATACAGGCTTTCGTCTAAGCACCCCGATCTGTTGCTTTAGAAAAACACAGCATTGGAAGTCAAAAGCGTAGCATAACACAACAGCATACTTTAACTCTGTGGCTCGTTTCCCATTGATTTGGCTGTTTCTCAGATAAAGAGCATAATACACAACACATATAACACACAACCAGTAGGATCCTATGTCCAATACCAATACCATACCAATACCACACTTCTAAAATACTTACCTAACTAATACGAATACCCGTTATACATGTACAGTGTCAGTAAATCCGTATTAGTAAACTAATGCATTCATTTTCTACAATACCATACATACACAACACAACACGACAAATACAATACATATACATACATACACTCATATATGTATACTAGAGCGTCTAGAGGGTCGCCTTTTTCCAGCCCAACCCTATCTGGCTCCTCGAGCATGGCAACCCAACCCAGC
>JAQFYB010004414.1:0-16343 GCA_034694085.1 Pogonognathellus longicornis
ATCGACAACGTATCGTATCGACAACGTATCGTATCGATAAACGCTTTCCGATGCATCGATTTACAGCACTAATTGTACGACATACTACATGCATGGTATATAATTTATTGTTCACTTGTATTTATTTGTATAAAATAATAATGGTAATATTTATTCAGCTTCAAAAACACGTAGGGGAAAGTTTAATAAAGTAGTTATTATTTTCATCCATTCGCTAGAAATATTATTGGACAAGTATCATCCACTTCAACACGTTCGTTCGTACGTACGCGTACGTACATTACATACCTACCTGTCTAATACTGTAACCCCAAAAGCATATACCTAAAATAATAATAAAAGTAGCGTATCGCAAAAAATTCTTGAGTTTAACTGTTCAACCCTAATATTCACAAATAAAGAAAACAGATTTATATAACATTAATTCTTAGTATCATTTTCAAACACTTATTTATACAAGTAATTCTTCTGAATTCAGGGGCACATTAATAAAGGAACATTAAAAAAAATTACGCCCAAGAAACAACAATGAAAAGAATGGGCCCAACAATTTTTAACCGATTGTTTTAATCGTACTGACGTATTTCTTCTGGATTTGATTGTCTATTTAATTCCATTCCTTAATTGCATAATTTAAATGAGGTAAAAATGTCAGAAGCTTCAAAAATATTTGCACATCATTCTGCAGATTCTACTTTGTTTCTATTGCAGCTTTGTCTCACACGTTTTTACATGTTTTGTGGCATATTAAATTACTTTCATGAATGTCGCGAATAAAGCTGGCCTATATTGTTATTAGCGCTTTAAACATTTCTTTGGATTCCATACTACTCTTTATTTGTTTATTTTGTGTACACTATACATATATCATAAGAAAACAAAAGCTTTACTCAAAGAATAAAGAATGCATTACATTTACAGCTGAAACCATACATAGACCACTTGTACGCACCCAGGTGTTATTTATTTTGTAATGACAATGACCGACATAGTTGTGCCAGCACACAAGCCATGTTGCGGTGGATATGGTCAGGTTTATTTTCTCAGCGACAATTAGTCTCTACTACGTAGTAAATGTAAATAATTATACACATTTCCCTTACTAGAATTACTGCTAACAAAAAATTAACACTTCCCACAAGAGCAACAGCACAGGGAAAATGCGTGGTAGTGTAATACACTCGCACAATGTATTATTTTATTATGTGAAAGTCCGCAGGAGACAGACAACTAAAGTGTTTGTTTGATTGAACCTCTTCTGCTGAAGTCTGTAACATCATCAGTCATGAAATTAATTATTCTTTCACGTATGTCTGTTATTATTAAGGGTGCACTCGAACCTTCTCCAATTATGACAGCATTGTGTGTTATGTTCTTCAGTTTTTTTGCCTTTTGTATTAATGTAGAATGAAATGCTATGTCGACTAAGCTAATAAATTAAGTTAGTACTTTGTTAGTTCAGTTAGTTAGTTAGCTTGACGTTGTAAGTTGTAACATTATGCTATATCATGCCCGTATTCAGAGTGCGATTGCCCCCCCCCCCCGAAATCCCAAAAACCCTCTTTTTTGTGCATTTTTCCTTCCCCGAAATATATCTTGCCCTCCCCGAAATCGATTTTTGGATACGGCTGTGTGATTTGTAATATACATGGTAGTATGTACTACAAAAATCATAAGAACAAGTTATATTATATTATTGACAAATGTTTTTGCTCAAATTCATATTTTCTGTAACTGTGAAATCTTAGAAGTGTGGCATGGGAAAGAGCAAAGTTGGCAAAGAGTTAAAGATTATTAATTTTCTCTTAATTCTTAACTTGTAAATAATTTCAGTTAAGTGAATTCGTCAAATTGTTGAGAGATAGCACATTAACTTCCCTCACGACTCGGTATAATACCTAATACAATTATTTCTGAGGCTAAAACCCAAAAGCCGTTGAATGAATGGTGTCTCTGAAACAACTAACACAATAGTAATAATCTTAGTTAACACATAATATCAAAGTTTATGCATACATTACACGTACAAAGGTTAAGGAATTTCTACCACACATCATAAAGCTATTAAAGTACTAGCATACTTTATTGTCACACTGCCCCAATACAGAAAACAAGTTTATAACAACATAGACAGATATGTACATTGTGCAGATACTTCCATTCCAGTAGTACCATTACAGTGTATGTAGTTTTGCATTGCTAGCAAGAAAGTTTTATATGACTACATATTCAGGTCTTGTATATATATTATTGCAGATCGTCTGCAGGATAGAATTTAATCAAAGAAAGAATCAGAACAGTATACTCCGTTCACTCAATACATATCTCAAAGGAAGAAATTAAATCCTGCTGCTTTCATCCTTTGAAGAAAACAAAAGTATATAAAGCGAATGAATACTTTTACATGAGACTGAGAGCATTTAGCACGTATTACACCTGTAATAAACTGTCTTCTACCGTATAAGTAATCTAATGGTATCGTAGTGTATGTATAAAATATTGCAGTTAGTTTAAACACAGTAATACTAAATGTAAGCAGGCATACGATACACTAAGTACATTGTGCACCTGCATATAGGTATTTATTAGACATAGTGAAATGTGTACTAATCATTTCTACTATTCCATTTAATAACAATATTATTATAATTGTTTTACAAAAATGCACATTAAAAATTGTGCAGCAATTTACAGAATCGAGTATAGCTTACAAATAAGCTGCAATACAATAAAGGCTAGGATGGTTGTATAATGAGTTGGAGCAAATTAGTAATTTGTTGAGTTTAATAGACAGTAGACACTGCAAACACAGTCAAATAATTATTCATCCTCCCATGATCCATCCACCTGCTACATATAAAATAGTTTTAGTCAGTTTGAAAAGCAAGAAGCGGAAAATGAAATGAATGAGACTTGTGAAAGGAATTATTGTAAATACACACATATTAGACACATTTTTTAATCAACATCTGTCTACCAACACACAATATGCATATTACTCTGTCCATACACATTACACACCTAATATACCCACTCCACTAGTTTTTAACCCTTTTTTCTTTATACCTTAACAACATTCTCAATTCTCACATTATATTCTTCTTCTTCTTTACTTACTACATGCATGTAAAATATAAACGTATATAAAATAGTAGTAAAAGCTACTAGTAGTACTAGATGCCTACTTTTTACAACCACCACGCTAGTAAAACTAAAACTACGCTGGCACAACGTTTACCCATCATATCAAACAAAACAAAACCAGCTAGACTCTAGACTCTAGAAGAAGAATAATAGTAAGGTGGTCGTGTCTAAAAATGTAAATGACAAAATATGGCTTGAGGCGATATTAACGTAGTAGTAATAGTACAGTATGTAGTAAGTAGTAGAATTCAGTCATAATTATTCTTCTTCTTCGTCCACTTACTAGCAACTATGCAAAAGAAAAGATTTAAAAAAATAAATATATAAAATAATATTACGTAGGTACCTACATATTATACATACACATAAAAGATACCTACATACAATGGAGTAGGTACCTAAGTAAGTAGGTAGCTACATAACCTAGCACCTAACTTTATTATTATGCTTAATAATATCTTAAAAGTAAACTACAAGATATTTGTGTAGGATATGTGGTACAATGTGCACCTGTGTGTGTACAACTGGCTGAACTACAATGGAGAGGTGTTATAACATAATAAAACAAGTTATATTTTATATTAAACGTATAGATATTTTATACACAGGGAGAAATAAGGTTTATATTGTGAATTAAGAGTTATACAGTGAAATACCTGTTCTTCTTGCTCTTCTAGACGCAATTAACTCAACTCAACTAACTACATTGCTTTTCTATACAGTCGAGCAACTATTTGGCTACGCTTCGGCTTTTGACATGGTACATAGCTCTAGAATTTCAGGTTAAAAGCATCAGCATCATCATCATCATCGTCGTCGTCATCCAAAGCGTACATTACATACAGGCACATACACACATCACACACAGCTTCGTTTGGATTCAAACAGTATTCTTCTTTCTAGACTTCTCTGCCTTGATTCTTGTGATTCTTGATGTATTCTGCATATATTCTGCTGTATTGTATTTAAGCATGCTCAATGTAATAAGATATAAGTGTGAGTCTAAGCTAAGAATATTATGAATAGTAAATGATGACAAGACAAGAACCGTTAGAACGAGCGTTCTCTAGTAATCTAAAAAGAGTCTAGTACCACACTACACTACAACAGTAGGAGTAGGAGTACTCGTAAGTGTATTGTAGAAGATGAGCCACCTGTAGCTAGCTATAAGGTAACAATAATCATTTTATTAACATATATACTTATATATCCTTTTTCTCTCATTATTTGCAAACTTGCGTCTTACTGATATTATGTTGTTCTATCAAGTACCTAGCCACAACAGAGTAGTTTAGTAGAAACAGCATGGTGTTTGTAGTAGTTTGTTGCAGTAGCTTTTCTAGGACTTGCTAATACATACTATCTCTAGCTCCCATGTGTTTTTGTTTGTACACGGTGAAGCTTTAGCTGGGCATTTGTTTGTTTATATAAATGCGAAATTGAAATCACGCTGTTTTTGTCATGTCATACAACCCTTTTCGGGATGTAGTAACTTACATAGAAGCACAAGATAATCATTTAAACCGAATTTTCTCTTTCTTATTTTTGTAATACATAAAAAGACCTAATTACAATTAAAATGTACACATGTATACATGCTCCAAACAATTTAGTTCGCTAAATTGACTCCTTTATAAATATATTATGATGGCTAGTTATTTCAGTTTTCCTTATGAGAGCATGAATGAGACTTTAACTAACTGATTCTATATATTATTGTATTGCAGTATACAATAATCACCCGTAAAGTGTTTATACATTCTAGCATATTAAACTGTCTTCTGTCTACTACGATAATACGATACAACCGATACACAAAGTACCTTAGTACAATACAAACAAAATGATACGTCTCACATTGCCTCGTTAACATTATGTTATAGCTTCTTTAGATTAGCAATTACTCCCACACCACACTGTCCCACTCTTTCCATCTCCAATACAATTCTTTTCAATTGATAAATTGAGACATTCTGATTAAAACCATTCGTAATTATAAGGGTGCACATTCTAATTTTTATTAGGCTGAAATTCGGCAGTAATACTTTAGTGATAGATAGGTATGTATGGTATGTCATTTAATAATTAGAAAAGCTTCTGTGATAGGGATCCTTATAATTAATTTTGAAAGATAAATTGATATCTGCATGAAGCTAATAAATAATATTTCTTGTATTGCATTGCTAGTTATTACTTACCATAATTATTATGATTTACCGTTAGCTTGCCAATTTGCAACTAGTTTACTACAAGTCATAATAGGAATATCAGCTTAGGCTTAGATTCCGTGTCTACTATGGTTGCCTTACCTTACTGTACATTATAAATATTAGGCTAGACCCATCAATAAGTTAAAAATGTCTTGGTAAATAGGAAGATGTAGGTAGGTACGTACATTATATTGAGCATCAACTTTGTATTATATTGTATGTATGTAGTATGCAGTCTATCTGTAACAAACAACAAATTCATTCAAGTTTTATGAAATAGCAAAAAACTATAACTGACTAACTAACTAGTAGTGGCTGAGGTTGAGCTGTTGAAATATAAAACACGTTTTCAGTATATCTGTATAATAGGTGCCTACATATTTTACTCAAAGTAATACTAACACCATATCAATCTCACAATTTATATTATCCTCTATACCGTACTCTTGCAAAGAAGATTTTTCTTCTTTTGATCATAATCTAACTTGCAAAAAAAGAAAATGCCAAAAGATTATTAAGGGAGCTGACCTGAGGGCATTGTGAGACATTACTTCTCTAAAAGCTATCAATGAAGTACAGTTTTGTAAAGCTATAATCTCAATACAAAATTTAAGAATATAGATTTTGGAAATGAAAAATATAGCAAATTGCACATCAAAATGTTTGAGTAATGCTTCCTACTTAAAATTGTGATATGTTTTTGTATTGGTTGCGAATTTAATTTTTTGTTTTAAAATGTTACAAAATATTGATTTTGTTGCAACGATATATTTCCAGTCTCAGATTTTCGAAGGGGGAACGAACTAAATAATAAGTGCTCAACAATTAGATGAAATTACTTTGAGAGAATTAAACAACAGCATTCCCAAAAGACAGCACGCATAAGCGATTGAATAAATAATATTTTCTATCAGTATATCTAAAGGCCTAAATACAATTTATAAAGTAAATAACTGGTATGTTTCGATTAATATTAAAGCAGACCTGACCCTGCCATCAATAGAGATATGTCAATAGTCAATAGTAATTTTATTACGCACTACGAAACAAGAAGCAAGCTTAATACAACAAGCACACACAATAAATATGCAAATGTAACCAGAATAGATATACAAAAAAAATTGTATAAAGTTGTCTTTCATATTTCATTCCTACATCCTCCTACACAGGTTTAATTTTAACATAAAGCAGAAGCACAGCAATTAAATGAATATAAAGGGAATTAGTTCTCTCAATTTATTATTTCAATATCAAATGTTCAAATAAATTTTCAATCTTAAAAATATTAATCATGGATTCATAACATTTTATATTTTATATGCATAATATGAAACACGAATATTTTAATTGCACTTTAATTCTCAATTAATAGTACCCATCCATCCATGTTGTAATTTTGCATAATATTATGAAATTAATTAATTAATACAGCCCAATGATTGTAAAAAAGCCATGAGTTGTTTGAAGAATTAATATTGGCATTTTGTTTGGGTTTCATTAAAATGTATTGTGTAGAATGGAGACTGGTTTTATGGAGAATTCCACACTTAAATTTTGACCAACTTGTATTACGTCAACTCTAAATATAATCAGTTATACTGCATGATTAGGTGTATGAAATCATCAAATCATATAGGCCATAATATATTTTTTGATTCTTTTGCATTGCATCCAAAATCTTAGTAAATCAACTTTTAAACCCTGAACTTTAGCCAATATTTTTTGTAGAATAGGTTAGTATTTGAAGCAGCTCAAAAATATAAATTTTTACACATATAATATAACTCACATAAAAACATTGGTCAAAGTCAAAGCCCAATACAATACAAAATATAGTAGTAATAATCAGCTTTATTTAAGTGACAAGACATATCAGGCCATCTGAATGAAGCAGTCAGAATCCTTGCCTGTACTGAAATATGTGCAATGAAAAAAATTTGATTGTTTTCAATGCAAACATGTATAAAATATGGATGAATTTACATTAGGGGTAACTACACGGTGTATGTGGAACGGTCTATATTCTGGGATGTTGGTTTGTATTTTTGTCAGTTATTGGAAAGACGAGTTTAAATGATGCGACTTGCGAGGCAAAAAACAGAGCCGTTGGGTTGGGTGGATGAACTAACCTGTGCGACGCACTGAAGCCTGAGTGCGAAATTCGTAGTGCAATAACAGCCTTCGAAAAGTTTTTTAGTTTTGCAAATTGTTTCCAATTTAAATGTTTTCGAATAGTTTTTAAGTTGTCGATAGAGAGTTTAAAAATAATAGATTGTATTTTAGTTAGTGTAGTTTGTTCAAATTCATCTTTTTTCGTCGTAGTTTCTTTCTCTGTGTCCCTCTTTACCGCGGAAGGGAAATTTAAAATTGGAGGATCAGGATGGAGGAATTCCGCTCTAATTTGCTCCTTTTGCTGCATAATCGATACCCGCAGGTTCGTTTTTTTATCCCGATTTCCGATTTAATCCCCCTACAATCGTCTTGCCCGTTTTTTACAATTCCTTATGTATTTTTTGCATTTTTAACGTCCAAAATGATGTATTTATTTGACAGAAACGCACAGCACATTTTATGTACTCAATAATATCAATGCACAAAAATCCATGAGGATTTCTTAAAATGATGCAACATTTATTTCGCACAATTTTTTAATGGTAGCATAAATGAGATAAAGGTTTATAAAAGAACATGTTTTAATATTTGTTGTTTTTGATGCTGACACTTATTAATATTATTTATTATTAATATTTTAGTCAGAATTGTGAATTGTATTTTTGTATTTGCTGACAACAGAATTAAATGCTATCTCATGATTGAATTGTTTTCTTACAAGTTATTCTAACTTTGTTTGTGCGCATTGATGCATTAAGAATTCGGTTATTATAAAATCCAATTAAATGCTTATCTTTTAACTAAAAGGACTTAAAAATAAATTTAGAACGTGTATTTTAATTCACCATTTATTTAAGTCTCTTACATGTTGCAGTTGTGGAAATGTTGTGTCTAAATATTTTCGTGTTGGTCTGATGAATTGTAATTGAATATTTTGTTTCTTAAACATATGCTTGTTTGCAGGGTATGATGGTTAATAAATTAGCAGAAGAATATGAAAAATACTACTTAAAACATGTAGAACCTTATATGTTTTACGCGGAAAGTCCGTCTTGGAGGAATGTATTTGAGAAGACGTATTTAAACAAGGATCTCCAAACTTTTGAAATCAACAACTGCATTTATGTAAAGCCCACAGGAATTAGATCAGAAGGAGAAATGGCTTTAATTGCTAAGTTAGCAAAATATTCCCATTTTCACTATGCACAGGAATCCTTTTTTCAAATCCGGGATTGTACTTGCTGTCAAGTGTACAGTTCTTTTCCCATGAACCATTACCCGAATACGTCGTCAATCAATTCTTCACAATATACTACAAATGCTAGTATACAAAACCCCAGTGAACCTTACCGGGCAGTACAATATGTCCAAGCACCCACATCAGGCCTTCAAGGTGCTGCTGTTGTAGCTGGTTCTCCAGGATTACAAGCAACCAATTTGTCTATGAACGGAGCTATTAAATATGATGGTACGCGATATGATGACATCCGAAATTCTCGTAAGTTACCTACCGAATATTTTTTGTGGCGTAATGTTTTTTGTACTATTAAAATAATTCTTTAAAACTCATTTTAAAAGTATATACAATTTTGTTCTTATTCCTAGGTGATTATTACATCATGCTTCAAACTAACCAAAATATACCTACAAGATACGACCCTTTGGGCAATATAATCTCTGGCTCAATAGAGTCTCATAGAAGTCCAGATGCTCCGTTAAATGCCGCCACGTCAAGCAGAGTTGCCTATGGTACTTGTAAGTTTTTTCTTAAAAAAAGATGAAAGTTTTCCCGAACAAGTTTGAAGTTTTCAAAGCAAACATGAAGTTTTTAAAACAAACTCATATCAAAAATAGAAAGTGGGAAAACATTTTTATAAAATCTAATATCTAATACCATTTTATAAATTGTATAGCAAATGCACATCCAATAGCTTCTGGAATACCAACTTCCCAATGGTCCAATAGAACACCTGACTTACCTCCTCAACAACAACCTCCTCCTCCTCCTCCGAGCAGCCAAACGCCTACGACGACGCCTACGACGACAACGCCTGCAAAAAAAGGAAGGGGGAAAGCGAAAGGCAAACGTAAAAAGACAACTCAACTTATAATAAAATTGAAACAAACGTGTAAACATTCATTTGGTGATTGATTGTCAATCTGGATAAAATAATTTAGTGATGGTATTTTTTATTTGCAAAATAAAGCGGCGGCTAATAAAGGACCTGTTGGGAAGGGAGAGAAAGGAGACCTTCATCATTGTCGTTGGGAGGGTTGTAAAAAAGCTTTTCGTCGTTATAAACTATTGGAGAATCACGAGCGTCTAGCCCATCACAAACAAGGAGATGACTCATTAGTGTGCTCTACAGTGGGTTGCAAAATGAAATTCGAAGACAAGAAACTTCTTCAGCATCACGAGAGCCGTTGCCTTTTGAAGCCGCATCGCTGCAGCTGGCAGGGATGCGACAAAACATTTCGCACAAGCAAACTTCTTCACGGACATATATCAGCCGTTCATAGGAAAGTGGGCCGGAATACGTTTAAGTGTACGATTCCAGGTTGCAACCAAGCCTATCCAGACTCTACCAAGTTGAAAACCCATGAAATCCGTTGTCGGTTCAGGTATGATACATTGCGTGAGATGGAAAGTGAAAGTGTTAATAATGCCTCTTCGTCCACAAGTGACGATCAGAACAAATCAACTGTCAATTTATACATGGTGAAAACTGACGTGGGTGATCCGTGTTTTGTGCAAACTCACATTTGAAATACATTTTTACCTTAAAAACCTTTTACGAAAAACATTAATACTATTATTATCAAAAATATTATATTATTAATGATAAAAGCCAGCTACACACACAACACACACACACAATACACACATTTATATAGTAATATAATAAAAATAGTTATTATGAAAATCTATCATCAGATCAGCATCCATCAACTACATCTAGTAATCTATAAATTAAAAATATTATTATTAATATTATTATATATTGTTATTATCATTATTATTATAAATATTGTAAGTAATATTCTACTACCTATATTATATATATTATATATTTATCAACATCATCATCTTATATTATTATAAATATAGTAAATATATAAATATATATTATGTATTCTGTATGTTGTGTATAGCACGATGATGATGATGATCTAATTAATTAAACCACAGAAGAAGGATAGAAAGAAAGAAAGATGAAAGTTAATATTAATAATAACAAGGACAGGAAGGATGATAAGAATGAGATGTTGATAATAATATAAAAATTAATTAAGGTAAAAAAATAATGACAGAAAGATGATATGTGTATATGGATGCTCCGTCGACGTATGCTATGTATATGTAAAAATATTATATATATATATGACATCTCTATATATACTTTAAATAATGTATTATGTATATTATAATATTATTACTTATCAGAAATGCCTTAATATACAAACTATTATACTATATATATAATATTATACATATTATAGATTCCCATAATATTCATGTTATTATTGTCGTCGTCTCAGACTGGCGTTTTGTGTGTGAACAGATTGAATAATTTATTACATCAGGATGTTTACTCTTTAGACGTACCAGTACTTTGTATTATTTTTACACACTTAAAAATGGTCTATTAAATGGCAAACTTATTCACTAGCACCATTTCTAAACAGTAAGTACTTACTCAAAATCACTTTTGTTGTGTACATTCCACAAAAGCTGTATACTTACTCATCAATTACAACATCAAAACATCGTCTGATACCTTTCTCTCTGCAACTCTCTATGTGTGGAGTTTTCTTACTCTCAGTTCTTACTAATTCTTTCTAGCTTTTTAACCTATGCTAGAGTTGCTGTTTTCGTTATGTCAACATAAATTATTATACTTGGCTCACGATTTTTAGTAACAAAATTAAGACTGTAAATTGTGACATTGTATCTTTAAAAAAAATTACAAATTGCATTTCAAGTTTAGGTTTTTCTTGGAAAATTTTTGGAACCATTATTTATTTTGATGATTATAAACAAACTACCTACATTAGATTATAATGGTGGCTTTAATTGGATGATTTCAGCAGTATAAAATAAATACAATGTAGCGGACTCCACGATGCTTAAAATGACGAGCTCAAGCGAAAAGAGTTCACTCACATTGTTATATTACTCTGGTACGTTTTATACTTATTATTGCGTTTTACAGTGTACAAGAAGAAGCGGTTGGATTACATTTACTTTGTGGTGGAGGAGAGCATTGAGCAGATGCTACTCTACTAAGGCTACAATTGTGAGCAAAAGCGAAACCTATATAAATATGCTTGCTATATGCAATCCTCCATGGATGGGGTTCCATTATTTTCCCTTTGGTTTACGTTTGTACTCAACAGCTGCTCTTTTATTTCAACAGCAAATCTATGGCCACCAACACCAACGATAGCCATAGATACATGTACATGCAAAATAATAATACAAACACCGCCTTTCTAGCGTGTATGCAGATGAATCGACAATTAATTTTGGTTCGTTGCGTTGTTCTTGTTCTGGTTGTTGTAGATTTGATGTAGAACAAGCTAAAACACACACAGAACGGATTTACTGTACTGAAGTCGGGTGTACTACCACCAGAAACTAAGTACACGCGTAAAAATGTTAAATATTATGTCACCGACAATTAATCGCGCTTGGGGTTATGTATTTTTGTTTGAGAAGAAAGTTGGATGGAGTAACGTGTGAAGTGTTTGTGTGTACAACGAAAACAAGGGCATGATGTTGAATAGGAGAAGAAGGGTTAAAAGTTGTATATGAGTCAATGTGAATGTTGTACAGAACGTACCCTTCCTCCTGAAATAATTATTAATTTTTTACGTCAAGCTGTGGTTGCGAGTTAATAAGTGAAGCTTTGAGCTTCGTTGAGTTTGCTAGCTTTGAGAATCGCATTTCATTTAGAGTTTCAGCCTGCTGTGTTTTCCCTAAGCATTTTCTACGCCGTAACCTTGAGCTTTGGCTTTTTACGGCTATAGAGCTTTGCGAATGTTATGCGAGTTCCTGTGTAAAGTCTCGTTTCTGGATGTACTGTGTGTGTGTCTATGTAAAAAGTAGACATGACATGATACAATACACTGAATACACCAGAATTCGCTACTAAAGTCTCATCGTCGAATCGTCACTGGTATACAGCAGTGTAGTGTAGTCTCAATAATACATTACATTACTTCATACATACTTTACATGCCTGCTATTATTCTCATTCTCACTTCCAGTTGTCTCATCTCTGAATTTCTGTAGGAACTCTTATTTTGTTGGTATATGTAGTCTCAATCGTTTTCAGGCTGACTGAATGAGTCTCACTTTATTCTACAGTTGGAGAAATGTATCTAAATATCTCAATTAGTAATTAAAATCGACATAATGCAAAATGCAATCATGCACTAATGTAAATAATTCGCGATACCTATTTTATTTCACATTAACGTAAGTAGTTCCTTTGAGTTTATGAATTATTTTCAATAGCACTTTTGTCTCATTTTGTTTATTTTACATCACTCGAGAATTTCTAGCTATTCATTTTCTCAAAAAATATTTTTTGGTCAATTAATATGCAATAATATAGGTAGCCCAGTCTCTAAAAGGAAAAAGTTATGCTTACAAAATACAAATCAGCTCTTTTAATAGTACATAAATATTCTGAAAGATCAAGTTCAATCTTGGAATACTGACAATTGTTATTTATAAGAACTATAACGTGTTTTCGAAAAAGTCCACAGAGAATTGACATTCGCATAAAAGATACAACTATCATAAATATGAATACATATATGATATGACATACATAAAAGATGTAGATAGGTATAGATGACTTGTTTATCCATAATATATTTATTTTATTTATACATCTACGGCCATATGACATGCATGTTCTATCTAATTGAATAATGCTTTTTACAATTTAATCCTTTTACAATTATATTATATTGAGAATCATATGACCCGATACGAACTGTATTTTTTAAAATAAACTAGCCATAATACGGGTACCTATCTAATCTTCATTATTACAGTTTTAATGGGTCTATTCGGTCTATTAGTAAAAATTGCATTAATGATAGAATAAAATCTTGTGCTATTATAAAACAATAAATTTGGACAGTTTGCAAGGATTCACTGAAATGAGATACCTACTTACAATCAATTTGGTTTTATTATAATTAGCAAGTGCATATTATTTGTATGTATCAAATGTATCAATTTGCTTTTGCATAATGTGTTTGTTCACAGGTCCTTCACTTCAATCTCATTTCAGCATTCACAAATGCAATTTTACTGAGCAACGAAGTATTTGATTCTGATATAAGCTAACATCAGAAATGAACGGATATAAATATCACTACTAAACTACTAATCAATTTACATTATATCTTTTTCAACACCAATACTTTTTGTCGTTCGTATTTCAGTATTTAACTGCATTCCAATTATGATTAAATATACGTAAAAATATGATATTTTGCGCTGTGCTGCTAATAATGAGCATTAGCAAACGATTTAGAAAAGGGTGTAATTTTATAAATAATCATTTAATATGTACCTACAATTTCATTATTTTATACAGGCATTCTATATGCAATAAGGCCGTATACAGAAATTGGTTTCGGGTGGGCAGAATCCCAAGGTGAAATACAAATATGTCTATGATCAGGCAAAAAGTCCAATTTGGGCCGAAATCGACGTAAAATGCATCCAATTCGCGCATAAAGCAATTTTTCGACTTTTTCGACTTTTATGGCAAAATAGCCTATTTTCATTATTTCAGGATTCCGGAGTGGAGCATCAGTTTCTCTCACTTATTTATACCAACTTATACATACTGAAAATACTTATATCTATATGTATAATATTTTAACTTTTTAATGGTAAAAATGAAAAAGCTTATTCCACAAGGGAAATTGCCCAAAAATGCCAATGAATAAAAAGTCATAACTTATTTTCAGAAAGCAATACTTTTTAACCATTTTGCTTTTCATTTTCTTCGCAGTCAAAATTGCATTTTTCAGTATATATATAACAATTAAACATTGTATATTCATATTGAGCTCAATCAAGGCAACACTGCTATTCCTTCATGTTCTATAAAGTAATACTATTACATTAATCAAATAATGAATTTTTAAGTCAAAATATTACAAATAAGTATTTCCTTGTCCTTATTAAAAAACAAAAAATAATTAAAACAGGCAACATCTTTTATTGAATTTACATTTTACTAGATAAGATGCCTTATTAATTAAGCTTAAACTAAAACAGAAAACTGACAAAACAGGTCAAATCACTACTTTCAACATAAAAGCCTTTTTTTAAATATTCTGTGGCTATGGCTTGGACACCACAACTCACAGCGTGTCTCAACCTCAAGTCTCAAGTGGCACAACAACTCAATGAAACAGGAATTATTCAACTAATTGTAAAATTATGAACAGCAGTTTTCATGAAATCTCAATTGTTTCATTAGTAGCTATTTCACAAAAATCAGCGTGTAAGTAAAGTACACAGTACAGATCTTTCGTCAATTGCACAGATGAAAATAGATAGTATTTCTCTGAGACTTAAGATTGAGCCTTGAGATTGAGCCTTGAGATTGAGACTTGAGATTGAGACTTGAGATTGAGCCTTGAGATTGAGACTTGAGATTGAGCCTTGAGATGGAGACTTGAGATTGAGACTTGAGACTTGAGATTGAGCCTTGAGATTGAGACTTGAGATTGAGCCTTGAGATTGAGACTTGAGATTGAGACTTGAGATTGAGCCTTGAGATTGAGACTTGAGATTGAGACCTTCCAATTCCAAAATTTCAACTCTTGACACAATTTTTACAATGGTATAATGGTATTTATAAAGTTGAGAATGAGACTACAGACTAGCATACTAAGTTTAAGCATACACATACACACTATGCCGGAATGGAATTAATTATATTAGTATTGGCAATCATTAATGGCAATGTAAAATAATATAACTAAATAAACTGATTTTTTCAGAAAACAAGTCTGACAATTTGTTAATGTAATATGATGTATTATTATTACACAAGAAGGAAAAAATAAATGTCTTATTCTTGAATATTTCTTAAAGGAGGAAAAATAAAGTGAGTGCAGATTGGGTCAATTGAGATGAGACTTAAAACTCGATCTAAGCTGCGTTTGACATTTGTAAAAATAAACATTGAGCCACACCGGGAGTTTCGAGAAATTAGTTGTGAGAGAAATAAGTTCCAAGTTCTTTTGCTGCTTGAAAAAATTGAAAAACATAATTCGAAAAACATTATGAAAAATGAACTGAAATTATTGTTAGTTGTTAACAGTTTTATGTATTTTTAACGAGCTTCATTTATTGTTGTGTTATACGCACTTGTTCAACAATTATTTGCTGCTTTAAGCTTGGATTCATAATCATAATGTTGAGACTGTCGGTCAGCAGGACGGGAGTCATTGTTCATATTGAAATTAGGTCAAAGTTGTAACAAGTTTCAAGTTGCAAGTCACAAAACACGATTTTTTTGAAAGTAGAATATTCAAGTTTAAACATTATTGATCATAAAATGATCAAATAAATCATCTGGATAATTTCTAGCAAAATTAATAACTTATTGTATTTTTCATTGTCCCAGTTGAAGTTCAAAGTTGAAAGTATTTAACAGTAATCGTTAATTCACAAAGAGAGAGACAACATGTTCGAGGAATTTCGTTCGAATCTGTTGCTTTTACTACATTCGAGATATCCGGAAGTAAGTAGATTAAGATTTTTCATTTACACCATTAATAAGCATTTTTTTTAAATTGTCATTAATTCGATTTAATTTTATTTCTACTCAA